>JAQQSY010000105.1:36442-47869 GCA_028646535.1 Procyon lotor
CCCTGCCAAGCTTAGCACAAAGCCCAGCACGCCGCAGGCCCTTAGTAAGTGTTGGAGTGAGTGAGTCTTGGTCGCGTCCCCCGGCCTTCTCTCTGGGGATGTCGCCCCACCCCCGCGCGCCCCCTGCCCCCCACCGCCGGTGCCCGTCACTGCCCTCCGCCCTCTCTTCCCAGATGCCCGAGGCCCTCCCAGCTCGCCCCTTCCCTGCCCCTCCTTCCCTGTGGTCGTGCACGTTGTGGGGCGTAGCCGTAGCCGCAAGCAGCGGGCCAAACTTCTTCGTCTTTATTCTTCCTTTAGGGGGCACGTGGGGAAAGGCCCAGGGCTCTTTGTGAGGGTGGGGGCGGCGCTGACTGTTCCCCTCCGTCCCTCCCTCAGTACATGGGCTGCGTGGAGGTTCTGCAGTCAATGCGTGCCTTGGACTTCAGCACCCGCACCCAGGTCACCAGGTCAGTGGGGGCGGGATAGACGGGGAGGGGGTCCTGGATCAGTGAGGGGAGCAGCGGAGTGGGTCTTGGTGGCTCGCTGGCCACGGCTTCGCTTTAGGTAAAGGGGACTGAGAGAAAGTTGGAGTCCCGTGAGTGGTGGGGGGCGGCAGGCAGGGCCAGCTGGCAGCCGGGCCGAGTGTAAGACGGGGGGGATGCAAGGTTGCCGCTGGCTTCGGGAAGGCGACGGGACGGTCATTTGGTAGCTGGAAGGGGGCGGGGCCAGACCCACGGAGGCCCTGACCCAGTCAGCCAGGAAGTGGCCTCTCCGTGTCATCAAATATTAAAGGCCCTTAATTCAATCCACCACGACAAAGAGCCTGGAGCGCCCCTGGGGCCTGGCCTGGTCCTCCCCTCCCCCTGCCCTGTGGTCGCCCCAGCAGAGTGGGAGACAGACTCTCCGTCTGAGGACCCTTTTCTCCCCAGGGAGGCCATCAGCCTGGTGTGTGAGGCTGTGCCCGGTGCCAAGGGGGCGACGAGGAGGAGAAAGGTACCTGGGGCCGGTGGGGCTGGGCTTGCTGCTGGGAAATGTGGGGGGCAAGGGAAGATACGCGTGGGATGTGTGGGGCCAAAAGACAGGGTGGGGTTTCCTGGGGTGGGGAACCCCGGCTTCTGAGACCCTCGGGCCCTTCACCAGCCCTGTAGCCGCCCGCTCAGCTCCATCCTGGGGAGGAGTAACCTGAAATTTGCCGGGATGCCGATCACCCTCACCGTCTCCACCAGCAGCCTCAACCTCATGGCCGCGGACTGCAAACAGGTTGGTGGGGTCGGGCGAGGCGGGCCCAGAAGCCCTTCTGCGAGGGCCGGGAGCTAGGACCGTCAGGGAGGAGCTTAGGAGGACCTGGGCCAAGAAGCCAAAAGGGTGGGACCGACTAGTCCAGGGCTCTGGGCCAGGGCTGGGGGTGCCCAGCTGGGCCCCGAGGCTGCCTGACCTGTGTCATTCCGTCCCTTCCGTGTCCCCTGCCCTAACCCTCAGATCATCGCCAACCACCACATGCAGTCTATCTCGTTTGCGTCCGGTGGGGACCCGGTGAGTTGGGAAACGGCAGGGGGGAAAGAGTAGGGGACGTGATGGCATTGAGGTGCCGTCTGGAAGGGCCGAGGCTGTGGGGCCCGGGGCGCCTCGGGCTGAGCTGGAGCTAAGGGGCTGCTTTTGACCCCGCCTACCCCAGGACACGGCTGAGTACGTCGCCTATGTCGCCAAAGACCCGGTGAATCAGAGAGGTGAGGCGAGGTGGGGAGCACGGGGTGGGGCCGGCTGTCCGGCAGGCAGGTGAGCAGGGCCCTGGCCCGGAAGGTGAGGGCCCCTGGCGGCGCCCGGTCCCAGCGGTCCGCCTCTGCTGTGCCCCCAGCCTGCCACATCCTGGAGTGTCCCGAGGGGCTGGCTCAGGATGTCATCAGCACCATCGGCCAGGCCTTTGAGTTGCGCTTCAAACAGTACCTCAGGAACCCACCCAAGCTGGTCACCCCCCACGACAGGTGAGCGCGGGCGGGGGCTCCCGGGCCCCCACTGAGAGAGCCCAAGAGGGGGGCCCGGCAGGGGGGTAACCTGTGCGCCTGTCTCCCACGTCCTGCTATTCTCACGTTTCCTGTGGCCGGAAGGTCTGGCCAGGCCCTGCCTGCTGCAGGCCTGCTCTTCCTCTCGCCGCCCGGGCCCCTGCACTGCTGGTCGCGCTCTCTCGCTCTCTCTCTCTCTCTCTCTCTCTCGCCCATTTCTCCATCCTTAGTTTTTCATTTTCCTGCCCCCAGGAGCCATCAAGAACTTGGGTGAGGGAGATGTCTTTCTCCTGAGATCTCTGTCTTTCCCACTTTAAGGCCATGAGCTATTGATTATTTAGAGGGGATTCAAGCACCCTGGGGCACATCCCTTCTCGCTACCTTGTGCTTCTTCCCCTCCGCTTTGGGAGACGGCATGACAGTTGAAGCCATGAACCCTAAAGTCAAATCTGACATTACCGCTCAGGTCCACTGTGCTTTAACTGTGAAACCACAGGCCAATTTCTCCACCTCCGACCCTCGTCTCTCAGCTCTGTCACTGGAGCGGGAAGTGACCGCCACTTGGCGGGGCTGCCTTGAGGGTGGACAACTGTATAGAAAACAGCCTGCCTCAGGCCCGGCCTGCAGGAAGTGCCCGGCCCGTGGCCACTGTCTGGACGCCCCCCCTTGTCCCTCTCAGGATGGCTGGTTTCGATGGCTCGGCTTGGGACGAGGAAGACGAAGAGCCACCTGGCCACCAGTACTATAATGACTTCCCGGGGAAGGAACCCCCTCTTGGGGGAGTGGTGGACATGAGGCTTCGGGAAGGAGCCCCCCTGGGGGCTGCCCGGCCCCCTCCCGTGGTTGGCCAGACCCCCAGCCAGCTGGGAGCGACACTGGTGAGTTGCTTGGATGGAGGTGGGCCGGGCCCGGGATGGGAGTGGTCAGCTTGGGCTTCTGGTCTCATCTTCTTTTTGTTCCTGCAGCCGGTGGGGCAGCCTGTTGGGGGAGACCCGGAAACCCGCAAACAGATACCACCCCCGCCACCCTGCCCAGGTGTGAAGGGAGCTGGGAGGGGCGGAGTCGGGGTGCAGGAGGCGGGGCTGGGCCCACTGTGATGCCGCCCTTTTCTCAGCAGGGAAAGAGCTCTTTGACGATCCTTCCTACGTCAACGTCCAGAACCTGGACAAGGCCCGGCAAGCAGGGGGTGGGGCGGGGCCCCCCAATCCTGCCATCAATGGCAGCGCGCCCCGAGACCTCTTTGACATGAGTGAGTGTTCCCGTCCCCTTTTCTGCGTCTTCGTCTTCCCCCTCTTCTGCCCTCCCCTCCCTGAAGGTGCGGGTCCCGGCCCGTGTTGGGCCAGTTGCCTCTCTCAGCCCTCTGTCTCCGAACCCCCAGAGCCCTTTGAGGATGCCCTTCGGGTGCCCCCACACCCCCAGGCGGTGGCCATGGCTGAGCAGCTCCGAGGGGAGGCCTGGTTCCACGGGAAGCTGAGCCGGCGGGAGGCCGAGGCGCTGCTGCAGCTGCACGGGGACTTCCTGGTGCGGGAGAGCACGAGCACGCCGGGCCAGTACGTGCTCACCGGCCTGCAGAGCGGGCAGCCCAAGCACCTGCTGCTGGTGGACCCCGAGGGCGTGGTGAGTGGGGGGGGGGCGTGTGTTGGGGACGCCGTGGCGCGCTCCCGCGGAGCCCTGCGTCTCCCCTTCCCGGCCCCCGCCTGCCCTGCTTCCTGCCGGGATGGCGGCCTTCCCTTCCCACAGCCCTGAGCCAGAGCTCTGTTCTCAGTGCTCAGTTCCCCAACCCTGACGTGCGTCTGAGCTCAGCGATCTTCAGCCTGCCTGAGCCCCTCTTTTGACAAAGGAGGAAACCGTCCCGGAGGGGTGGTGATGCCCGGTGTCGGAGGCTAGAGCCTAAAAACCGCAGGTCTCCTTTTGCAGGAGGAGCCAGGGGCCTCCCCAGCGACTCTGGACTCAGGGCTCCCGCCTCTCTGCTCTGCCCCCCTTTCGTCCTGTGTGGTTCTCCCCACCCCCTCATCTTGGCAGCAGTCCCCACCTCCCTTCCCCATCGGTCCTGTGTGTGTGTGTCCTCCTCTGGGACAGGCCGCCTTCCAGTCGGGAGAGCCGGGGTCCCCCAGCTTCTCCACTTCTGGTGCTCGTGTCCCGTCTGCCCACTCCCAGGGCTGGCTGTGGGCTCCCTTTCCAGACAAGCCTCAGTGTCCTGGGCTGACAGTCCTCCCACCGTCTTCTTCTCCTTCCTCAGCCCCTTTGAGGAGTCAGTCCCCTCTCTGCAGTCCTTTCTCTGTAGTCCTGGCGGCAGAGGCCGTCTTTGAGCCCAGGACTGAACTAACCCCTCCCTCCCCACGCCTCAGGTCCGGACGAAGGACCACCGCTTCGAGAGCGTCAGCCACCTCATCAGCTACCACGTGGACAACCGCTTGCCCATCATCTCTGCGGGCAGTGAGCTGTGTCTGCAGCAGCCTGTGCCGCGGAAGCTGTGACAACTCAGTGCCCTCCCCCGAAGGGGCCCGCCCACGCCTGCTCCTTGGTTCTCAGGACCTCATTCGGGAGTGCTCTGTGGGCTTGGCCCCGTCTCGGAGCCGGGGATGGTGTGGACATGCTTCAGCATCCGGCTGAACGAGAGGGTTTGTCAGAAGCCGGGGTAGAATCCTGTTTCTTCCGGAACCTTACCAAAGTGTCACTGTACAGAGTGGCCCCTTCCCCGGGCCTCTCCTGTGCCAATCTGAGACCCCCTTCCCCAAGAAGGCGGGTGCTCGAGGCGTGGGCAGCGTGCCTCCTTGAAGTGAGAAAGGCCTTAATGGGGCAATCACCTGTCCAGGGAAGGGGGGGATGAATCATCCCTTTGGTCTACCCCTGGGCCCAGGGTACCCCAGATCCCTCTCAACAACCCTTCCTCCCAGTAGTTAAACTTTGTGCCTTTGACCATCTTCTAGGTCTGAAGATATTTTATGCAAAGAGTTCTTGAGCCCCTGAGGTCGAGGGTGGGGGTGCCGACACTATCTTGGCTTCTGGGACCCCCTCTAGCTGAGGTGGGGAGAACAGAGGCAGGAATGGTGGCTGTCCCCTCTCCCCGGGGACAGGCAACCCTTAGAGATTGCCTCAGAGCCCCCCCCTTCCTGGCCAGTGGGGAGATAGACCCCTCTCTTGCTCAGTGCCTCCTGGCCGGGGGGGCCCCTCACCTAAGGGGTCTGTATATACATTTCATAAGTCATCCGCGCCCCCCCTCCCCATGTTGCATGCGTGTTACATTCTACAGCCAAAGCAGAGCCCTGGGTCCTGCAGCCTCTGCTCCCTCTGCTCCTCCTGGGCGGGTGGTAGTAGGGGCGACAGGGACTGGATTCCACCCTCCTGACCTGGTAACTCTCCCAGGCGGGTCTGTGGAGGCAGGAACGGGGCCATCAAGAGGAAAGCAGTGGACAATCTCCAAATAGCATCTGTAGATTTGGGAAGGCATTTATTTTTATTTTATATGCATATATTTTAGGGCTGTAGACTTATTTTCCTTATTTGTTTTCCATGGCTTATCTTGAGCACAAAATGACAATAATCAATTACGTGTATACATCACCTCTTTGACTTTTCAAAGCCCTTTTACAATGATTGGCATTTTCCTCCTCCCATCCAGCCTTTGAGGCGGTTGGGCCCGACAGCATTCTCTTTTCTACCAGAGACCCGGGGCTCGGAGAAGCGGGTCCTGAGCTAGGACCTGGAGGAGCGAGGCGGGGAGGCCCCACGGGTGTGAGCAGCTCCACACCTGCAGTGATCGGGACCCGGGACCCGGGAGCCCCCAGAGCCCGTCCTGCCGCTGCGAGTCTAGGTCTCCGTCCATGGCCTTTTCGTTTCGTTCGGGTGTCTCCACGGGTCTCACTTATACCAAAGGGAAATCCTCTTCATTAAAGTCCCTATTTCTTGTACTAACGCCTCGTGGTCCCTGTTGCTGCCCCCGCGGCCCCGTCGGCGGAGGCGGGGTGGGGGGTGGGGGCTCCCGCTCGGACGTGTCCCCGCATCCATGCCCGGCGCCTCCCACCGCCGCCCGGTGGTCCCGCCCACGCCCCGCCCCCTCGCCGCGCGGTGGAGGCGGCTGCGCCGACTTCCGCTTCCGGCTGCCGCTGCCGCCGCCGCTGCTGCTGCTGTGGCCGCGGGCGGGCGGCTGGCGCTGCGCTCGCCCCCCGGCCTCGCCGCCTGGCCCGGCCGCTCCTCGCGGGCGTCCCGACCGCCCCTCCCGGCGATGGTGCCGCCCGAGGGCGCGTCCGTCCCCCGCCGCCGCTGACCCCGGCCCCCCCGCCCCATGGCCGCCTCGGCGCCACCCCCACCGGACAAGCTGGAGGGAGGTGGCGGCCCCGCACCGCCCCCTGCGCCGCCCGGCACCGGGAGGAAGCAGGGCAAGGCCGGTGAGAGCGCCGAGGGGCTGGGCCCGCCGAGCACTCGGGGGGGGGGGCGGGGGGCGAGGGGCAGGGGGGCGTTGGTGGTTCCGGGGGCCCGAAGGGAGGCTCGGCGGGAGGGGTGGGGGTCGGGTGTCACAGATGGGGGACCCTGGAGCCCCGGGGGAGTCGGAGGGCATGTCTGTCGTTGAAGGGACGAGGCGGCCGAGAGTGTGGTCGCGCAGCGTGTCCCGTGTGGCACCTTTGTTCGCACGGAGTCCGTGAGCGGGCGCCTGTCCGAGTTGGAGGAGCCCCTCCGGGCGCGTCCGGGAGACTGGAGGTGGGGCAGCCTCGGGGAAACGTGTTTGTGTGCCCTCTGCTGCGCTTCCAGGTCTGCAGATGAAGAGCCCGGAGAAGAAGCGGAGGAAGTCCAACACGCAGGTGAGTGGCGCAGCCCCCGCCGCCGAGTGCGCGCACCTGCCTCAGGTGCAGCGAGGAGAGAGCACGGCTCTGCTGCTCGCCCTGTGCCTCCGCTCCCTCACCGGTGGGGGGGTGAGGCCGTGGGGCCCCGGTCTTACTGCTGAGGCCAGCGCTCTTCCTCGGCCCGCGCGTTTCCTGTCCCGATTCCCTCCTGGCAGAGGACACGTCCCCCTTACTGAGCTTTTTTCTGATGACGTCTCTGGCACTCTGCTGATGCTTTAACAGTTTGGGGAGACAGGCACTCCCTATTTGACAGAGGAGGGATCTGAGCCTTCAGAAAGCAGAACACCTGCTCAAGGGTCTTGGGGTTATTCAGGGTCAGAGCTAGGATTCGGCACAGTTCTGCCTGCCTTCTCCATCCTGTTTCTCCGTTACGGTAGGAGGTCTGTCCCCATTTAGGTCCGAGCTGGCCGTTCGGAGCGTCCAGGACCCGCTCCGTGTTTCTGTGCTCTCCTGGTTTCTAGCTGTGTGTCTCCCTCCGTGACCCTCGTTCCCTCACCTGTTCCCCACTAGGGCCCTGCATACTCACATCTGACGGAGTTCGCACCACCCCCGACTCCCATGGTGGATCACCTGGTTGCATCCAACCCTTTCGAGGATGACTTCGGAGCCCCTAAGGTGGGGGGCGCGGCCCCTCCGTTCCTGGGCAGTCCTGTCCCCTTTGGAGGCTTCCGTGTACAGGGGGGCATGGCTGGCCAGGTACCCCCAGGCTATGGCACTGGGGGTGGAGGGGGCCCCCAGCCTCTTCGTCGACAGCCGCCCCCTTTCCCTCCCAACCCTATGGGCCCTGCTTTCAACATGCCCCCCCAGGGCCCCGGCTACCCACCCCCAGGCAACATGAACTTTCCTAGCCAGCCTTTCAACCAGCCTCTGGGTCAGAACTTCAGCCCTCCTGGTGGGCAGATGATGCCAGGCCCAGTGGGGGGATTTGGGCCCATGATTTCACCTACTATGGGACAACCTCCCAGAGGGGAGCTGGGCCCCCCTTCTATTCCCCAACGCTTTGCCCAGCCAGGAGCACCTTTTGGCCCTTCTCCTCTCCAGAGACCTGGTCCGGGGCTCCCCAGCCTGCCCCCCAACACAAGTCCCTTCCCTGGCCCGGACCCTGGGTTTCCTGGCCCTGGTGGTGAGGATGGGGGAAAGCCCTTGAATCCACCTGCTCCCACTGCTTTTCCCCAGGAGCCTCACTCAGGCTCCCCAGCTGCTGCTGTGAATGGGAATCAGCCCAGTTTCCCCCCAAACAGCAGTGGGCGGGGTGGGGGAACTCCGGACGCCAACAGCCTGGCACCCCCCAGCAAGGCAGGAGGGGGCTCGGGGCCCCAGCCTCCCCCAGGCCTGGTGTATCCGTGTGGCGCCTGTCGCAGCGAGGTGAACGATGACCAGGACGCCATCCTGTGTGAGGCCTCCTGCCAGAAGTGGTTCCACCGAGAGTGCACGGGCATGACGGAGAGCGCCTATGGGCTGCTGACCACTGAGGCCTCCGCCGTCTGGGCTTGCGATCTCTGCCTCAAGACCAAGGAGATCCAGTCTGTGTACATCCGCGAGGGCGTGGGGCAGCTGGTGGCTGCCAACGATGGGTGACGCTGGCCGGGGGCATGGTCTTCAAGTCTGGCTCTTGGTCCTTGTTTCCACTGGCTTCCCCGTCCCCGTGGAGCAGAAACACAGTGGCTCCTGGGCCCAGAGAACGAACTGAGGTGGGCAGGCAGAAGGGCCTGGATCGCTCACCTTTCTGGAAACTTACACGGATATGTTGAGATGCACAGAGATCCCGGGAACTGAAGCCTGGCTGAGCACCGGGTTGGCTCCATTCCAGAAGGCGAGGGAAGAGAGGCTGGAGGAGGATCCGGAGGGCAGGGGCCTCCCCCCGTGCAGATGACGGTCGCCCCTGCTGGCCCCCCAGCTGCGGCCTTAGTGTTTGGAGTAAAGTGTTAAAGGGTTCTGGCCAGAGGAGTGGGGGTTCCAGCCCTGCAGTAACCTCTTCATGGGCTTTAGGAGACAGCTTTAGGGAGTAAATGGGGTATTTTCCTTTTTCTCATCCTCCCCTTGCCTCCTCCCAAGACCTACCCAAGTCCTACCCCCTCAGAGAACCAAATAGCTTGAGGGAGCAGGAGAGCTCTTGGCTGGGGCAGTTTCTTGGTGATTCGGGGCTTCAAGACTGTGGGTAAGAGATGCTGTCCGGACGTGCGTGTCCCTTATACCAAAGCCGCTGGCCCTTTCTCAGCCTTTCTTGGGCTTTTCTCCCAATGACCATATTTTTGCCAAAAATTGGGCTATGCGGTCTGACGGACCTGGATATTTGAAGTTCAGACTGCCCTGGACCAGGGTCCCTGCTGTCCAGGCCCTGCGGCCTTGTCCTATTGTTACGTTGTCCCGGCAGCTCTGCTGTCCGCCGGCCTTGCGCTTTCGGCGTCTGTGTTTCTCCGCGTCCCCGGCGTGGTCGAAGGAAAGCGTGGACAGGCACGAGCCCTCATACCTCATCTCCTGATAGAAGGATCCCTGGCCCTGGCCGTGGGTGAGGGGGGCGGCGGGACGGTCCCTGCTGTGGCCCTGGGATGCAGTCCAGAGTCTGGTGTGTTTTGCTTCTCTTTCCCTGCCTTTGTATCTGCCGGGCCCGAGGGATCTAGCCGGGCTCCTCTCTCCCAGAGGCTGGCGCTGTGCTCTGTGTGTGCTTATTTTATTTTTTAGGCCCCGCTTGCCGGAGCTGGGCCTGTGGCCTCCTAGGCGCCCGGCACTGTGGTGGGAGCGCACATTCCTCAGTGGGGTGGGGAAGGCAGGCGCTGGTGTGGCCCATAGAGGAGCTCCTGGTCCCCTGGCTGCTGCTCCGGGGACCCCAGCCTGGGAAGACTTAGCGCGCGTAATGCAGAGCGCGTCTGCCGGCCCAGGTGGGGCAGCAGTTTTCGAGGCTGTGGGAAAGAAGGGAGGGGGTTCTGGCCCCCCCCCCAGGTTTGTGTTGTGTTTGTGGTTCTGTTGCTATTTTTGTGATGTCTTCCTCCCCCGCCCCCCATCTCTGCCTTTTGTAAGTGGCTCCTGGGGGAGGGGTCTGCTCAATCCTCTCTCCACTACTTTTTAGAAGAAAACGGGGGGGGGGGGGTGGCAGAGATGTGGTGATGGGGGTCTTTTGTACTGTTTGGGTTAATAAAAGGACTTGAAAACGCAGACAAGGACTTCTGCTTCTGGGCACAAAGATTGGATGGAACCTCTCACTGGTGGGAAGGATGCTTGAGCGGTGAGGATAGGTATGTGGCCCAGGGTTCTGGCAGCGGGACTGGCGGAGAGATTCGGGTCGCCGAGCTGAAGTTAATACTGGTCCTAGTCCTATTCGAGGAGCCAAGGGAGGCCCGAGGGCGCCACCCCTCCCCCTGCGTCCCCGCTGTGAAAACGCGTTTCTTTTCTGGGCACATTCCTGGGCCAGGCCGGCAGCCAGGGCCTCGGGGACGGGGACAAGTGCCGTTTAGTGCTTCTAGGTTTAGCACTCCCTCCCCGCACCCCGGTCGTTGGCGTTAGCGGTCAAGTGGTCTAGCAGATTTCATTTGGTGACGCTTCCCGGACGCCCATCCCCCCCCCTTTTGCAAAACTAGCAGTGGCACCGTCCCTCTGCACCGGAGCTCAGGGAGAGCGGCGGGAGAGCTATTTCCAACCCACGGCTCGCCGCGTCCCCTCCCCCATCCCGCAGCTGTGTTTGTCTGTCCTAGGGTCGACCTTGCCCCTTGACCTTGCTGTCTCGGGAGGTGCCACCCTCTGCCTTGCAACGTTGGGTCTCCCCCCTAGAAGCTGTCTAGACGCCGGGGAGAGGGGGGTGGTCCCCCAACATGCCGTTTGCTGCAAGCGCGCTCCACCCCCGGGAGGGGAAGCCCGGCAGTCGACCCCGTGCAGGCCCTCCTCCCGGGCCGGCCTCTCAACTCCGGCTCTTATTGGCCCAAAGTTTCCGCCCCCCTCAGGGAAGTTGGCCTTCCATTGGCCAGTCCCGGTCACGTGAGCCTCCCTCCGTCCCTCCCGGGCTGGGACCCCCCGGGCGGCCGCAACAGGTCGGGTGAAGACCGAAGGCGCGCTCAGGTGAGGCCCTACGGGGCGGGGGCCCCCCTGACCCCCCGTGGGACCCGGACGCGCCGCCGGGCGTGCGCTCTGCCGGGGACCGGGCGCTGCGTGTCGCCGCTGGGCCGGCGTGGGGGGCGCCCTGGGCGGGCGTCCCCGAGGCGGGAACTGGCGCCGGGGTCCCCCGCTCTTGGAGGGGCCGAGTTTAGCGAGTCGGAGGGGGAGAGCTCCCCCTTTAGCTGCCGTTTCGACACAGCAGAAGGGCCGACGAGCCTGAAAGCGTATTGCGGTCGGATCCTGCCTCCTGAGCGGGGAGGGGGCGGAGGCGGCGAGGTCGGCGAGGGGATCTGCGGGCCGCGCGGGGCGCCCTGGGGAACTTCCTAATACGGCCAGGAGATGCTGGCGGGGATGCGCCGGGCTCCCTGTGGCGTCTGGGAGGGACTCGCCGGGGGAGGGAGCCCCCGAGCGTGGGACCCCGGGTGCAGGGCTTCCACACTGTCTCCTGTTCGGGTCTCCCGAGCGTTTGTCTTGTTGACCCAGATCCCGGGGCTGGTTTCCATGGAGACGGCGGGTCTGAC
>JAQQSY010000106.1:0-17151 GCA_028646535.1 Procyon lotor
TAAAAACTGTGTCTGAAGTTCAACTTCTGTTTCTAGATTTTTCACTTCGATTGTACTCTTGGGACAAGAAATCATAATGTCCTCTCTTACAAGGACCTCATGATGACTTTCAGAGTGGTACACTTTGTCAAAAGGGCAAAGTTGTATCCCCTACTGACTCCCCAACCTTGCCCTGGCCATATTCTCACTTTCCCTGTTCTAAGGGGGTGAGGGACGCAGAGGTCCTCAGTTCTGAGCTGGCAATTCAGGCTACATCTTAAAATCTCTGCTTCTCCTTCTTTCAGTAAAACTGCCCCCTGAAAATGGGACTTGTCCTCTAATGAAGCACGGCCAAGAGTTTACAGCCCTAACCTCAGCTGTAGTTCCACCTCCTCATCAACAAATAAAACAAAAATGAGATATGAGGAAGAGAGACGTACCTCTTTATTTTCTTTCCTGGGCATCGGGAGCTTTGCAGAGCTATTAAAAAAAAAAAAAAGTGGAAGTATGACTTTTAACTCTGAAAATACTATTCACCTTTTAACACACAGACGCTGCCCTTGAACTTCAAAACTGTGTCCTGCCTAAAAGACCAAAGGGTTTCTAAGGTAGACTTGGCCTCATGGTTCCTGAGCACTTTTCCTGTCGATTTACTATTCTCCTCTTTACATTTTTTTCTGTGTGATCTAGAGAAAGGATTGAACTAAAAGATAAGGAGCCCTTATAATAGATATTCAGAGGCATTTAAGAGGGAAACCCTCTGACACAGATCTGACATTCTCTCTCCACTTATACAATTGAGAAAACAAAGTATGTAAAGGCAAGAAGGCTCTATCAAACTTGGTTTCCAGCCTGCCCACCAGGGGGATAAAACTCAGCCTTTCTAGTTAGTTATAGATATGTGAGTGTCTTCTTTTTGGTTATTAGCATTCAAGTATATAGTGAGGTTATTGGAAACAAGTACAGACCGTGTAACATGTATAGTTTTGTTAATAATTGATACCTTGAATATTAAAAGATCATTTCTAAACTAATGCAGTAAAAACACTATAATGAGTAGTCCCCCAAAAATCTACCTAAAAGAAGAAGTATACGGGTACCTGGGTGGCTCAGTGAGTTAAACCTCTGCCTTTGGCTCAGGTCATGATCTCAGGGTCCTGAGATACAGACCCACATCAGGCTTCCTGCTCAGCAGGGAATCTGCTTCTTCCTCTCTCTTTGCCCCTCCACCCTGCCCCTGCTCAGTCTCTCTCTCTCTCTCAAATAAATAAATAAAAACTTAAAAAGAAATAAAAATAAGAATAAATAAAAGAAGCAGTATAATGGATGTTACCAGGTACCAGTAATATATTAGTTAAAGTAACTGAGGCCTGAAAACCATAGATTCACTATTGGTATAATAGTTGCAGACGGATGATTGGGAATTAATTACTCTTAAATCAAAGCATTCTACTGGTTGACTAATTATAGAAACACTGCACTAGAATGTCAGGCAGAACTTTTCCAGGCTTAAAATGTCTATTCACCAGGCCATTCATTGCTGAGAGGCCCAATACCCAAAAATGTTTGAAGACTTGCTATATGTCCTTGAGGAATTTTGATAATTTACCAGGTAGCATTGTCCTGACACATCCACATCCCAGCGTAGCTCAACTTGTAATTCTATTTATCTACATAAAATACAATTATACAAAAGTATGTTACAAATACAATCAACTACTTGAGAACAACTCTATCAGTTAACTCCATTCCACACTGATAAAACCTCTAGTACTTACTAGCTTTGTGGTCTTAAGCAAGTTAGTCCTACACACTGCGGCTTAGTTCACTCACCTCTACATTGGAGATGTTAATTTCTGCCTTATAGGCTTGCACTGAGGGAAGGTGTACTTGGGGCAGGGAGAATTGGTCTCTGGTCCTCTCTGGTCCCATCCCATTCACGTGAACCCCATCTGGAAGGCAGGCCTCGTAAAGTTCTCCCACCTGACCTGCTTCCACCTGAGTGGTGTCATCGTTAGTCCTGTGACAAGATTCACAACTGCAAACTCTCCAAAGTTTAAACATGGAGAGGCAGGTAAGGAGAGACAGTCATATTTCCATGATGGCTATGAGCATAACCCCAAATTATAATATCAAGCTGCTGTGCTATTGGGCAAAGCTCTTGCACTATATTCACCTTGGAAATTGTGCTAGTGGAAGTGGTAACTGAAAGATCTGGAATACAGTTCCTTGTTGACGCACACTAGCCTTGTGGCCCACAAGAGTGATTTTTTTTCTTACTTTCAACTTCTAATTATGGTGGCAAGTGACATTATCTGCCTAATACAATGCCTGGGACAGAACAGGTGTTCAGTTATGAAAATAAAAGGCAAAACTGACTAACCCCTTCAATTCACTCTTGCAACAAGTACTTTCCATATGTTTGTGCATTTCCCCTTTGCAGCACCCATATGGGGTAGGCATGATTGTTTCCTGATCTATTAAGATAGGGATACTGCGGCTCAGAGTGATTAAGTAATTTCCCCAAGGTCACGATACAGGAGGTTAGACCATATAGATTTAAACTTCACTTGGGGCACCTGGGTGGCTCAGTCAGTTGTGATTCTGGAGTCCTGGGATCCAGCCCTGCATCAACTCCCTGTTTAGGGGGGAATCTGCTTCTCTCTCTCCCTCTGCTTCTCGCCCTGCTCATGCTCTCTCTCTCTCTCTTTCTCTCTCAATCTTGCTCTCTCTCTCTTTTTCTCTCTCAATATCTCTCTCTCTCAAATAAGTAAAACCTTTTAAAAAAATAAACTTCACTCTGAGAACTCCAAAATCTGAGCTTTTATCTACCATCACACACTTCTGTGGCTTAGTGAAGGAAAGCAAAAAAAGGAACTCTCTACGCAAGGTTTTTGTGTACAAATATATACATTTTTCTTTTATCAAAGAGAACTTCATAAATGAAAGCAGTTATTATTATCACATCTGTTGGGACAAAAAAATGAAAGTCTTTGGTGAGTGAGGTAAATTCCTACCATCCTTAAGCAGTGTTGGATCTGCCCGAAACTCCTTAAATTCAGGAAAAGGGCAACTTTTGTCTGTGCCTGTCTGCTCCAATTTATGAATGCAAAAGTAAAGATATTACGCACTTCTCTGGTCCTCTAAACATGTCATACATTTTTCTTTCAACACTTCGGGAACAACTATATGACCCAGGTTCTACATACCTTTTTCATTTTTAATACTCATAGGTCAATTTAATATAATTCAATTAAAAATTAATTGAGCATTTATTACATAGCATGCATGGTGCTGTTTGTTCAAGACACACTGAATAACAAGAGGCAAGTATCCATATTATAGAGTATATATATTATAGGGTATATATATTATAGAATACCCATATTATAGATTAAAAATCCCTCACAGCAAAGCCACAAGGTGGTATTGTCAATTTACACATGAATCCAAAGCTAGAAACTTTTTTTCATAATTATGGGACTAAAATATGTTGAGATGAGCATTCAAAAACAATCAATCCCTCTTTTCATTACACAACCCTGTCTCATCAGCGATTGGTTTGGACCAAAAGCAGGTAAAAGAATTTGGGGATATGGCAGAGGGTCCAAAAAGAATAAAGTAAAGCAGAAAATCCTTTATTGCAAGGCATCCTGAGCTCAGAAACACTGACTGCATGACCGATGGGTCATTCCTATTTGAAGTCAGGTGGAGGAGTTTAAATTCTCAGTTTCAAGATTGATTGAAAATCAGATCATATCATACGTCTGCCAAATCTCAACTTTCAGTTATTATTCTCCTTTTAACTTTTTCCTACAACAAAAGAAGAGATCTGTTCTCTTCTACTTCAATTTTCAACAGCTCTTTTTGGGGGATTATAAACAACTGACAAAAGAAACACATTTTTTTATTATGTGCTTTCCTCATAAAATGTGCGCTGTGTTGAGCAGTTCGGGACAAATCATCATACTGCCATCTTTCCAATATTTAACCAAAGCATCCAAGGAATTAGTTTCAATGTTTTCCTGACCTGAGATGCTTTGGCTGGTTTATACAATTTCAGAAAACACTTACAAATCTATGACTGGATAGTAAAAACCAATAAATATACTGACCACTTTATCTATCTCCAGGGAAGGGACTCTAAGAAAAGTCCTTCACTTTCCATTTTAGACAGTAACAACTTTTTATGGCGCTTGCCTTCACTCTAATATTATATTGTCTTTTTACTGATGATATTTACATCTTCCAATTGACTCATCTCTCAGTTTCATCTTTATCCCATCTTAACAATATGTGGGTGTTGGGGGGGGGTTCTGAAACTTCCCATTTTAGAAGTTTTGTTCCAGGTGTTGGAAGCTTCTCTGGCTTATGTCCTCTTTTTTTTTTTTTAAGATTTTATTTATTTATGTGACAAAGAGAAAGAGATCACAAGTAGGCAGAGAGGCAGGCAGAGGGAGGGGGAAGCAGGTTCCCTGCTGAGCAGAGAGCCCGATGCGGGGCTCGATCCCAGGACCCTGAGATCACGATCTGAGCTGAAGGCAGAGGCTTCAACCCACTGCGCCACCCAGGCGCCCCAGGCTTATGTCCTCTTACCCCTGACTGGGTCCTGCTCTTGTGGGTAGGGAGGACACACGTGACTTAGGAGTTTGGAAAGATAAATTGTGTGTGTGTAATTTATCCCCTTAGCTCCTTCCTCTCTTCTTTCTGGGCTCAAGCTGCCCATAGAAATCATATATTGTACTGTACTCTGATGAGGTCGGGGTTTGCCCCACAGCAGTGTGTTGTGGGACAGGGCGATAAATTTGTTTCAAGTTTCACTATTTGAAAGACATTCTTCCCAGAAATACTAGCTATATTCCTTAATATCCATTTATATTCACAGTAAAGATGGTATTTTTGTCCCTATGTTATCTTATTCCTTCATCTTATAATTCAGTTGGTGCCAAAGTGCAATGGCGGAAAGTGTTTCTATTTATTAGATCACTCAAAAAACACTAAATAGAGAAAAACAGAGGCAAAAGTATTCAGAAACAAAAAGGGAGAATTTCCTTTCTGCATAAGCATCAAAATTCCAGAAAGAGTCCTATAGAAAAGGAAAATGGAGGTTACTAATTCCGTAAGAAAAACAAATGAGCAGGAGCGCCTGGCTGGTTCAATGGGTTAAAGCCTCTGCCTTAGGCTCAGGTCATGATCTCAGGGTCCTGGGATTGAGCTCCGCATCGGGCTCTCTGCTCAGCGAGGAGCCTACTTTCCCCCTCCCTCTGCCTGCCTCTCTGCCTGCTTGTGATCTCTGTCAAATAAATAAATAAAATCTTAAAAGAAAAAAGAAAAAGAAAAACAAATGAGCAAACACTTATCCCACCATATTTTGGAACACCTGTCTAAAATTCCCCAAAATTGGATCTCTAAAGGTATGGGGGTGAGGATAGAGGACTAGGAGGATAAAGGTATAACAAGATAAAGGGAAAAAGATGATTCAAGCCCAAATAGGAGAAAACTGTTCAAAGTCATCAGTACATCACAAACAATGGTACAATAAATAAGAACATTTGCTCTCTAGCCATAATGGCTGGATTCAAATCCTGGCTCTGCCAGTAGCTATTTGGTCTTAGGCTTTTTCATATCACCTTTCTGACTTTAAATTCCTCTCTTGAATAAAACATCTGCTATAACGACGTGGATGGAACTGGAGGGTATTATGCTAAGCAAAATAAGTCAGTCAGAGAAAGACAAGTATCACATGATCTCTCTGATATGAAGAATTTGAGAGGCAAGGTGGGATTTTGGGGGGGGTGGGGAAAAGAAATGAAACAGGAAGGGATGGGAAGGGAGACAAACCATAAGACACTCCTAGACTCAAGACGGGGCGGGTAGGGATGGGGTGGCTGAGTTGTGGACATTGGGGAGGGTATGTGCTGTTAGGTGCTGCGAAATGTGTAAGCCTGATGATTCACAGACATGTACCCTGGGGCAAATAATACATTCTATGTTAATAAAAATTTTAAAAAAATTAAAATTAAAATTAAAAAAAAATCTGCTATATAGAGTAACTGAGGAAGTTTATTGAAATAAATGGAATCAAATATCATGCATGAACATATTTTTTAAATACTGGATAGCAGCACCATTAGATAAAGTAGGATGGGTTTATTAGTGGTTATGTGTTAAAAGTAAAGATAAAGAGATGGTTGAATGATTGGGACTTTCTTATCATTTGGATATGATAAGTCAATGGCCAAAATCAAGAATGAACTCAATACATAAGACATACCAAAAAATATACCCACAATGTTGCAAACCCAGTGTTTTACAATGATACTGCAATCCCAAGGTTTTTTCCTAAAGATTTTACTTATTTATTTATTTGAGAGAGAGAGAGGATGGGAGAGAGAGAGAGACAATGAGCAGGGGGAGGACTAAAGGGAGAAGCAGACTCCCCACTGAGCATAGAGCCTGATGCAGGACTCAATCCCAGGACCCTGGGATCAAGACCTCGGCCGAAGGTAGACGCTTAACCAACTGAGCCACCCAGGTGTCCCACAACCCCAATTTCTTTAATGAAGTGATTATGCTTGAATTAAGACAATGTGTTATAAAATGTGATGGTGTTTTATACCCCTATGACTTAGCCTATTTTCCCCAAGTCTGTCTGGAAAGTCTTTTCACATTGTGATCTTCTAGATGAGACCAAGTCCCCAAAATATCTATTTTCTGAAGCCTGACCCACTATCATTAGAGATTAAATTAGAAATTGCAAAGCAGAAAACAAGAACAATATTCACTAAAGAAGAATATTCATCATATGTATCATTTTCAAATTCTTTCTTTTAATTCCTCATTAGATTTGTTTTATACCACCAATCACCAGTATGTTTCTCCATAAATGACAGATAGTTTAGTTAATGCATCACATAAAGACTGTGAAGCTAATTTTTGACTGGAAAGCCAAAAATGTAAAACATATCATGCAGCATTCTATTATCTATTTAGGCAAGACAAAAACATGCTCTAGAAACTACCAGGTTACGAAATAAGTAAAAGAAAACATTTTGGGGGGTGTGTGAGTGGCTCAGTTGGTTAAAGCCTCTGCCTTCGGCTCAGGTCATGATCTCAGGGTCCTGGGATCGAGCCCCACATTGGGCTCTCTGTTCGGCAGGGAGCCTGCTTCCCCCTCTCTCTCCGCCTGCCTCTCTGCCTACTTGTGATCTCTCTTTGTCAAATAAATAAATAAATCTTTAAAAAAAAAAAGAAAAAAGGGGCGCCTGGGTGGCTCAGTCGTTAAGCGTCTGCCTTCCGCCCAGGTCGGGTCCCGGGGGCCTGGGATTGAGCCCCGCATCGGGCTCTCTGCTCTGCAGGAAGCCTGCTTCTCCCACTACCATTCCCTCTGCTTGTGTTCCCTCTCTCGCTGTGTTTCTCTCTGTCAAATAAATAAAAAATCTTTAAAAAAAAAAGAAAAAACATTTTTTTATTATTACAATACTGGATATATCTATTTTCTGTTTCTGTGTTGATTGTTTCTGGTAGTAATTCTTCAGGTCCAAAGACCTTCTCTAAAAAGCATAAAGATACAATCTCTCTCAACAGACATATAAGTACTTCATCCCCTGACTCCTGGAAGATCCTTTAATTTCCAAAAGAAACCTTTCTAAATAATTGTTAGACCTTAAGAACGCTTGAGAAAGCAAGTTATACTGAGAAAATAATTGGAGTAAATGACTTTATTTATTACACTATTGGGTAGGTAGCTAATGTTTCTGGCTGATACCTGTATTTTGAGAGCCTTGGAGCCCCAGACCCTCAAAGATCCTCTAACACAAAGGAATTTTAACCTAAGATCTCTAGATCCACAGAGCATTGATAGATGGGCTTCTGATAACCTATTATTCCTTCAAATAATATTTGACATTGCATATGTGTTTGTGTAGTGGTATTTATATAATGTTTCCAAGAATGCTTTGTCAACAATTTGGCACATATTTCAAAATTAAACAAATGAACATAAAAACAAAGACATTAAGTACCCCTGAAGTATAAGCCCATTGACCCCCACCACAAGATGAGGTCCTGCAAAGATAGAAAGAAATCCAAGTTCTCTCATAAGTCATATGATATTAACTTGCAAATCACTGGTAGGAGAATTCATATTGAAAGGCAAATACCAATGATATTGATTTTTATCTATAAATAAGTCTTTCCTATGTTCATGAAAGTACCCTGTTCTATCTACAGGATGAGTTGCAAGTGTTTAACACCATAATTCCAAAACAGAATTGCATGTTTCTCTTGAGTCCATCAGGTAACTGGCTATGGTTGAGGAATGGAATAGAAGTCACTATACATCTTTGAATAATGGACAGTTATTTAGATGTTAATTATGAAAACTAAGAATCCCAAGTGTCTCGACTATGGATTGCAGATTTGGCATGCAAGATTTTCCCATAGGTTTAAGGATTTGCTTGGGATAGAGGTAGAGTGAAATTTCCCAACATTCCAAGAACATAAGCTTAGAAAGATAGCTTTCCTCTCCCCTAGAAAAGCAGTGCTGGCATAAACACTGCTTTAAGCTTCAGTGAGAATGGAATTAAGGAAGTGAGTTCAAATCCCAGGCTTCTGGTAGTAATAGTCATAACCACTTATTACATACTCTACTTAGCTTCTATAAATAACAATTCATTTAAAACATCAGGACTGTACTTGGCGCATAGAACATAACCAATATGCAATAAATAGTAGCTTTTTTTGTCATTGGTCTGTCATTCTCACAATAATTCTATTAACTAACATTATTCTCATAGCTAAAGAAACTGAAATTTAGAAATCTTAGTTAACTTTGTTAAAGCACAAAACTAAAAAGTGCCAAAGCCACGATATGCACCTAGGCTGAAAGAAAAGTTTCTTTAAGAGGAAGAGAGGTGGGGCACCTGGGTGGCTCAGGTGGGTTAAAGCCTCTGCCTTCGGTTCAGGTCATGATCTCAGGGTCCTGGGATTGAGCCCCACATTGGGCTCTCTGCTCAGCGGGGAGCCTGTTTTCCCCTTTCTCTGCCTGCCTCTCTGCCTACATGTGATCTCTCTCTCTGTCAAATAAATAAATAAAATCTTTAAAAAAAAAAAAAAAGAGGAAGAGAGGTGAAGGCTGAGGTTTGAACATGGGAAATTGGGGACAACTACTGGTCATTCAGGTATAGATGTTGACTGGATGATCAGGCCTGGAATTTAGGAAATTAAGTTGGAGACAAAGAACTGGGAAATATTTGCATGCAGGTTGTAGTGAAAGTAAAGGAAATTGTTGAAATCTAAAAAAGGAGAACAGGGAGATTAAGAAATCATCAATAACAGAATATTAGCAGATACCAACATTTAAAATGGTGGCAGAAGATGGGGGGCCTGGGTGGCTCAGTCGGTTGAACATCCAACTCTTAATTTCAGCTCAGGTCATGATCTCAGAGTTACTCACTGAGTGTGGAGCCTGCTTGGGATTCTTTCTCTCCCTCTTCCTACCCCTCCTTCACTGCTCACTTGCTCTAAATAAATAAACAAACAAATAAACAAGCACTGGCAGAAGTATATCTTATAAACCAGTTTAAGAAAAAAATTAGAGCAGTAGGAGGAAAAATAAGTGAACTTAGTATCAGAAATGCCAAAGGAAGAAATAGTTTCTTCAGCAGCATCCATTACTACAGAAAAATCAACTGAAAGAGAAGTGGAGTCCCCTGAGGTTGGCATACAGCAAATCATGCTCCAGAGAAGTTCTAGTGGAGTGGCTGTGGGAGAAAGCATATTGTAGTAGACTTAAACAAAAAATAGGCAATGAAGTTGAGAATACTATTTGCAGGAGGAGCTTGCTAATGACAGAAAGGAGAGAAATTGTGGCAGGGGAGGGAATAAATGGAAAATACCCTCTCTGGTCTCATTTTCTCCCTCCCAAGAGGAGAAATGGATTGCAGTGGAGCAAGGGCAGATGAGAGAGAAAATTAAAAGGGCAAGTTCACATATAAGATAGAAGGGATGAGCTCAAGAGCATAGGAAGGCAGATTAACCTCTGTCCAGAGAGAAGGGGTTTTTGATCTGAGCCAGAAAGTGAGGCTGCAGAAACAGAAACGTCTACAACATGGCAGTGGGCAGGCATGGGTTCATATGGTGCAGCCTCCATTTCTAAGAAGGAAGAAGCCAGAACATTGGCTGAGAGTACTATTCTAGAAACAGCCAGTTGGAAGGGAGCGGTCAAAGCTTTGAACAGATGCTTTGGGACATATGGGAGGTAGCTGACCAGAGCTATATGAAGGATTGTTGAATAGCCCGTAGGTACATCTGAGGATAAAGAAAGTAAATCTGCAAAATTGAGTAATTCCTTCTCAAAGCACAGCAATCAGTGCGTGGGAATTGAAAAGGCAGAGAGATGTCAGACTGGTTACCTAGGGCTCAAAGAAGGAAAGCATTATTTTCTCTTCACACGTGCCTTACCTAAGTGATGTAGATAGCAGTAGGCAAAATTGGGTTCTGACCTCACGCCCCCTGCTGCGTCCACACTCCCTATATGGGTGGCCATCCACCACATTAATCTGCACCAATGTTTTCAATAAGTGTGCTCAGCTTGCACTGAAGACAAATATTTACCTTGAACAAGGGTGTTTAATACTTATATGTTCCCAGAAAAAGGCTGGCTGTAAAGACAATGGAAATGTCACAGACTTTAGAAGGTTTGTCTGTGTGTGTCTGTGTGTGTGTGTGTGTGTGTGTGTGTGTGTGTGTGTGTGTGTTTAAATTCTTTTCCACGTCTAATGTAGTGGACACTGTTTTACCTTCAACAGAGGCTCCTTTTGTTCAGATTTCATGGGGCATTAGCCATTTCCCTTTATATACAAAGAATAAAGAATAAAATATCTTTGAGTTTTAATCACCATTTTGTGGTTAAATCCCAACCTAATAGATTATGAGTACTTTGCCTCTCAAACCTCATCCCATCTGAGTCATTTTAAGATAATCTCAAAAACTGATATTTAATTAGGGAAAAAAAGATATTGGAATGTACTTTTTTTAAAGGGGGATTTTTTTTTTTAAAGAGTTGATGACTTCTTCAAAAATCAAATTTTTAGCCAGAGAATTGTTGACCAGGATTTATGTATTAGTCAGGATAAGGGATGTTTTCTATTACAGTAAACAATCCCCAGATCTCAGTGGTTCAAGTGAATTTGTTGCTCACATGACAGGGAGCAGCTATCCTGGTGACTCTTTCTGTATGCCATGCATCACATATCCTGCACAGGTGCTATGGAATGGAAAGAAATCTCATGGAGAATCATACAGATGTGTTTATGGCCAAGTCTATAAGAGGAATGCAGTCCTTCTTCCCTTCCATTTCATTGGTCAGAACATAGTCATAGACCCCAATATAATTGCAAGGGAGGCTTAGAAATATAACCATCCTGTAGGCTCAAGAGAAAAAATAAAATTGATGTGCATCTAGTTAATCTCCACAAGTAGACTACTAGAGCATTTTTTTTTGCCATTATGGTAAACATAAACACAGTTTAAAGCCACACAAATATCTAACATTTTTGGGTGATCGTGTGCACTAAAGGAAATGAGTGCTTTTCAATGACTTAGTTTTCGTCATTTCTCTTACAAATTATCACCTGCTGTTTCTTTCAACATGGCCAGACTGAACAACGAAGAGAAGAGGCTAAAAGAAAAGGAATGTTTACTGAGAATCAAAATGAGGATACAGAATCTCAGAAAGGCTAATGAAATATTCAAGGCTGTTAAGAAATAAACTTGTGATGCCAACGTGGCTCAGTTAAGTGTCTGACTTTTGGTTTCAGCTCAATTCATGATCTCAGGGTCATGATCTTAGGATTATGAGATCAAGCCCCACATTGGTCTCTGCACTCAGTGGGGAATCTGCTTGAGGTTCTCTCTCCCTCTCCCTCTGCCCCCCACTTCCAAGCAGTCTCTCTCTCCCTCTAAAATAAATAAATTAATAGTTTTTAAAAAATGGAACTTATTTTCTAGATATGTCTCCTTTGGCCAGGAAAGAAACAGCAAAATTAAACTATAGAGATTACACCAAAATAAAAACCTTTTGCACAGTGAAAGGAAACTATTAACAAAAGGAAACCTACTGAATGGAGGAAGTTATTTGCAAATTATATATACAATAAGGGATTAATATCCAAAATATATAAGAACTTCTACAACTCAACACAGAAAAGTCCCAAATAACCCAATTAAAAATGGAGACATGAAGAGACATTTCTCCAAAGAAGGCATACAGATAGCAAACAGACACATGAAAAGATGGTCAACACCACTAAGCAATAGAGAAATGCAAATTAAACCACAATGAGGTGTCACCTCACACGTGTCAAGATGGCTAAAATCAAAAACACAAGAAAAAACAAATGTGGTGAGGATACAAGGAAAAAGTAGTAATCCTTGTGTACTATTGGTGGGAATGCAAGCTGGTGCAGCCATTGTGGAAAACAGTATGAAGGTTCCTCAAAAAATTAAATATAGATCCAGTAATTCCACTCCTGGGTATTTACCCAAAGAAAATGAAAACACTAATTCAGAAAAGTACATGCAGGCCTGTGTTTATTGTAGTATTATTTACAATAGCCAAGATGTGGAAATGGCCCAAGTGTCCATTGATGTATATATACATCTTTATATATATATATATATATATATATATATATATATATATATATATATATATATATACACACACACACACACACACAAAATGGAATATTACTTGGCCATAAAAAGCATGAAATCTTGCCATTGCAACAACATGGATGGATCTAGAGAATATAATGCTAACTGAAATAACTCAGAAAAGACAACTACCGTATGACTTCACTCATATGTGGAATTTAAGAGACAAAACAAAGATAGAAAGAAAAAAGAGGGGGGTAAATCCCCAGACTCAACTATAGACAACAAACTGGTGGTTATGAGAGAGGAGAGGAGTGGGGGAGGGGCAGACAGGTGATGAGTATCAAGAACATAATTATTGTGACGAGCATGTAACGCATATGGGAAGCCTGCATCACTGTATTGTATACCTGAAACTAATATAACACTGTGTTTTAATTCTACCAGAAAGAAAGAAAGAAAGAAAGAAAGAAAGAAAGAAAGAAAGAAAGAAAGAAAGAAAGAAAGAAAGGGAAAAAAGAAAGAAAGAGAGAGAGGGGGAGGGAGGCAGGAAGAAAGAAAAAAAAAAAGAAAGAAAGCGAGCTTACACTCTACCTATGCCTGTAGGAATCCAATAGTTTTACATGGAGTCACAAGTATTAGAGTAACTTTTTTTTTTTTTAAGATTTTATTTATTTGACAGAGAGAAACACAGCGAGAGAGGGAACACAAGCAGAGGGAATGGTAGGGGGAGAAGCAGGCTTCCTGCCGAGCAAGGAGCCCGATGCGGGACTCGATCCCAGGACCCTGGGATCATGACCTGAGCCGAAGGCAGACGCTTAACGACTGAGCCACCCAGGCGCCCCTAGAGTAACTTTTCATGTTTAATTATCACTCACATTTTAAGGTTCACTTTAAGGAGTATTTGAGCTTTCTTAAAGCCTTCAAATATGTTGTCCTCTGTGTCCAGAAAGTTCTTTGCTTAGCTGCATCTCATTCATCAAATTTCAACTAAACAAAGCTTCCCTAGAGAGGATTCCTCTTTCAACCCTATTTAAGTACCTCTCTCACTTTATTTTTGTCTCTCCTGGCATATTTTGCATATTTACTATCAATATGCAATTTAAAATGGAGAACGTACCAAAAAAGGGAAAATCATGTATTTTCTAGCAGGATTAAGGTGGGGGTGGTGCCAATATCATTCACGCACTTCTCTATACCCAGGGCTTCCCACGGTGCCTAGCATTTGGTAGACACTTGATAAATAAACAGATTAATGAATATATTCCCAGGTTGGATACAGTATCTAGAACACAGCATTTTTTTTTTAAATTTTATTTATTTATTTGACAGAGAGGAGAGAGATCACAAGTAGGTAGAGAGGCAGGCAGGGAGGGGGTGAGAAGCAGGCTCCCCGCTGAGCAGAGAGCCCCATGCGGGGCTCGATCCCAGGATCCTGAGATCATGACCTGGGCCGAAGGCAGAGGCTTAACCCACTGAACCACCCAGGTGCCCCTAGAACACAGTATTTTTTAATAAATGTACTATAAAATACCAGTTAGGAAATCCAGGCTTAGAAAAGTTAAGTAATTTATCTGAAATACATGCCTAGTAAATGATGAAATTCCATCTCTGAACCCTAGGATCCTCTGCTACACAACAGGGACGGGAATATTCATGCTGGTTTTCATGATCTATTTACAAGAGTCTGTTAAAATGAGGAGTCTCAGATCACCGACATGCTTGTTTACTAGCACTAAATATGCCCAAGACAGAGATGGCTCTGTGTCCCTCTTCACCCTAGCATTAATGCTGAAACTCCAAATACAATTTGATCTTGAAATTTCCTTTTAATTCCATGTGGCCATTGTTGGAAACACAATTTATCTGGCACGTGGCTTGCTGCCAAACATCAGCCTAGGTGCTTTAGGGAGCTCCATCAATCCTTACGGGAGCCTTTGTGATAATAATAAGGGTGAAGAAACTAAGGCTCAGAGATTCTGTTATACTCAAAAGTGTACAATTGTGGTGGAGCTTAGATTCAAACCCAGGTCTGCACCCAGAAGCCATGATTTTAGGTACAGAAATACACACTGTCTTTGGACCCATGCAATCATGTCCGATATTCACAGTACCTGAGAATTGTGAATGGTTTTGATGGTATTTGGTGATTTCAGTCTGACATAGCACAGACTATTACCTGCACCACCACCACCTCCCATCTCCCAAATTTTGACATGCCTGAGGACAAATATTCTTTGGAGGCAATGAAAGATTTATTTTCCACTTCCCCTTTTGGTATTTCTTCTCAGAAAACTTCTATTTGTGTCAACACTAGTAGATAAGTCGGTGTGTGTGTGTTTCGATAGGTTGATGTGGTGCTCATGAGCATATTTAAGTCTTACGGTGAAACCATGTAACATCTCTTTTTGTTCCAAATATTGTCAATAAAACTTTTAAAGAAACAGAGGAAAAACAGAACCGTTTCCATTTTCCTCTCGCATCTAGAGTTTTACGTCAGACAGGTGGTCCCAGTAACAAATGCATCATCCTTGTGACCAAGAACCTGAAAATCATGAGGAATTATAAGTCACAAGACTGCAGCTCACGTCCCACGGAAAAGTCCACAGCGAGGGTTCCTGCAGTTGCCCAAGGGTTTGTTTGACTCAACTGCTTCTCCTTTTTAGCAGCAGCTTCTCTCACAGAGTGATTACATACAAACACTACAGAGGTGAGATTTAGGACAAAGTGAATTAAATTAATTGAGGGACCGTGGTTATAAAATCACTTTTGTGTTTTCATTACATCTTCACAACAGATTAAAATAGACTCATTACAATGACTACAACTACAGGATCTTAAGTACAGATATTTTAAATCCTTCCTTTTTAAAGAACATTTGTATTACATTTTTAGGGGGAGACATCTAATATGTCTCTGCTCAGCCCTTTGACAGGGTTTTCCATATGTTACTACAATTAATTTATTAAATTTATTTATTAAGCTATTATTTCATTAGCATCTGGTTTATGGATTTCCTCTGTACATGCTATGCTTGAGGTGGGCTCTAAGAATAAAATGAAGTTTCTGCCTTGAGGATTTCACTATTTAATGACACAAGAACAGACACATGAATGGATCATTATTTTTTTAAAAATAGAAACCACTTCAAGCTAAATTAAGACAGCATAGTGTAGCAGTGAGTGTTAATCTCGGGTCTGGCATTTACCTCTCTGTGACCTCGGGCAAGTCATTAGAACTTGCAGAGCTGCTGAAGTACCCTCCACAGAATAGGCAAAGGATATTTTCCATTGAGATGAGGCTTGGTCTCCCAAAGACTGCCTTGTGTAAAAGGCCATTAGGAAACACCATGAGCAGAGGCTTTCAATGAGCTCTGTGCTTGGTTTGGCCTCTTGAACTTCGGCCATCTTCCTGAAAAGAACATGTCTCGGGAAGCTGCAGATCCGAGGTGCATGAACAGAAAGATGGGATGGGTGTGAACCCCACACACAGCCTAGAGCCAAGCTCAGCAGACCATCAGGAGATATGCAGAGTCTTGAACAATAAGCTATATGCTTATGCTATAAGCCACTGAGATCCCAACGTCCGTCGTGACACATCAAAGGTGATGAATACATTATCAGTATAATGTACTGATATAATATATCAGTATAATGTATATAATGTACTCTTTTTGTCTCTATTAGCTTTCTGAAGCTACATGTTTAGAAAGAGACATTTTTATAGCCATTACTTAATAACAATGTGAGATCCTAGGCAGTCTGGGATGCCTGACTTAGGAAACCCACCATGTGCAAAGTAGATCGTTAGCTCACATACCCAAAACTGCCACAGCAAAATTTAGGAGAGATGATTTTAAAGAAGCTCTTGAAAATCTATACCTGAACCATTAATATCTTATAAATAAACTTGATTCCAACGTGGGAACTATTGTCCAACACTCCAGAGATGACGATCTTTATGTGAAGGTGGGTGATGGATTGGTTATTTGCCTCTATGGAGCTCTTCCTTGCTTATTTGAAATATTTTCATGAAATCAGGAACAACGAAGCACCTGTACTGATCACTCTGGAGAAGGACATCTGCCTGGACATGATGATTTTTGTTAGTTTGTTTAAAAATTTTACTATGAAATCTACTATGACTGAAAGGTCCTTGGCATGTACCAGTCAAAAGCCAGGGACATGGTGTCCTTTATCCCTGCCTCACTGTCTTCCTCCTCAAGTTATCCATGCACATAAGAAAACACCAGGAGAATTTTTAAAAAGGAGAGAGAGCGAGAGAGATTAAACATCCCAAAGGTCAAAAATCAATGATCCTTTTACAGATGGGACTCTTGGGAAACCTGCATACTTTGCTTTTAGCCAGGGTTTCAGACTGCTTCTTGAATACTTGGTTTTTGATGATATAAATCAATAATTTCTTCAAGGGAGGTCCTCTAGGGACCAAGGAATGCTACCTTTGAAATATCAAATAATCTCTGCCAGTGCAAGAAGGGCTTCTAAGCATATT
>JAQQSY010000106.1:17651-33399 GCA_028646535.1 Procyon lotor
ACTGGATATTCTTTCCTGCCTTGTCGAAGATCAGTTGACCATAGAGTTGGGGGTCCATTACTGGGTTCTCTATTCTGTTCCATTGATCTATGTGTCTATTTTTTGTGCCAGTACCACACTGTCTTAATTATTATAGCTTTGTAATAGAGTTTGAAGTCAGGAGCTGGTTGAATACTTTCTTAAGTCAGTGGTTCTCAACTGGAGGTGATTTTGTCTTCCAGGGAACATTGGCAAAGGCTGACAACATTTTCAAATGTCATGACTTGGGGTTGGTGGTGCTACAGGCATCTGATGGGTAAGAGCCAAAGATGTTGCTAAACATCCCACAATGGACAGGACAGCCAAGCTTCCTGCCCACCTCCCACCAAAGGAATTATCTAGCCCCAAACACCAGAAGTGTCAAGGTTGAGAAAGGCTATCTGAGTAGACAGAGGAGATATGATATAATTTGTAAATTAGAGTGTTTGAATATAGATAGGCTACTCTTAGTATTATACTTTTAATCAGGGCAATTTACAAAAACAGAGAATAGTAGTGACATTTCTCAGTGGGGAAGAACATGGAGGACTGAGGAAGAATGCAGATTTCAAAGCATGTAGACATGAAGCAAAATTCTGGGACTTCTACCTGTTTTATCTGTTGTTATGTTAGAAATTCTCAGTTCATCCATAAAATGAGAAATGTGAAAATTTGGACTTCCCATTGTTTTGGGGTTTTTAAAAAACACATTTGCACTCAAGTAGGGAAGCACTAAAGAGATGTTAGTTATCTTCCTAAAAACCTGTTCAAAGTGAGCAGATAATACTTTTAAATTATGGGAAATGAGGAATCAATCAGTCTCCCAGGATCCATGAGAAACTCTGAGAAATGTTCTGAGTCAGATGCACATTTTATCTGGGTGAAACCAGAATCAATTTTGATATACACGTGTCACTTGCTTGATGTATGTGTTACATTTCCCACCCTCCCAAATCTGGTGAGTAGAGTGTCTCACAGTGAAAAAATGCAGGCAACATTTCAAACACATGTATCATTTAAAATATCTTTAAAAGGGCTGGCCCCTAAAAGCCAAAGCTTTTTGTTGTTTTCTTTTCTAATTATAAAACAGAAAGTAGAATAGGGAACAGAAAAGGAATTGTAAATTGTAGGGAATTTGCTAAACCTGACAATGCACAAAAAATTAAAGTCACCTTCATCTTCATCTTGATGATCCACGCATAGCAAAAATCCATGTTGGTAGGTGGCTGTTTGAGCTCCTTGGCAAACTGCTCTCTGCATTTTTCAGTAGGCTCATTTCCCCCTGGTTTTCCATCGCTGAAGAAAACGTAACAGTTCTAACTCCCTGTCACTTGAAGTGGAGATTTATTACATGAAACCAAAAGGGCAGTGTTGGAGCAGGGACAATGTAAGTTAACTGTCATCAAGGTGCGGCAGACGGGCTGTCCTGACCTTCCCCGGCATCCCTTACCTGCCCCTGCTGCTGGGTCATCAGCACTTGGGACCGTCTGTTCACAGGAATGCTGCTGGAGAGAAGACTCGGGAGGCATTAGCTTTTCACTGGTGGTGTGTCACAGTCTGGATGCCTACTGATTTTCCTTTCTTCTTCTTCTTCTCCTTCTTCTCCTTCTTCTCCTTCTTCTCCTTCTTCTCCTTCTTCTCCTTCTTCTCCTTCTTCTCCTTCTTCTCCTTCTTCTTCTTCTTCTTCTTCTTCTTCTTCTTCTTCTTCTTCTTCTTCTTCTTCTTCTTCTTCTTGAATTATTTATTTATTTGAGAGAGAGAGAGAGAGTGAGCAGGGTGAGGAGCAGAGGGAGAGTCTCAAGCAGGCTCCATGCTGAGCTCCACCCCCCCACACTGCACTCGTCTCATCACCCTGAGATCACAACCAGAGCCGAAACTCAGTCAGCCGCTGAACTGACTGTGCCACCCAGGCGCCTGTCCAGAGTTTCTTTTGCTGTGTCCTGTTTTATACATCCAGCACAATCATCAGTTGTCCTTCTCCACTGACCTATCAGAGCATGTCAAGGGAATTGTTCCTGCAACAATTTATAGAAAGAAGGAGAGTGACGATAGCTTTTGGTTGGAATTCAAGCATAGCCAAGAGATGCTGGAAGACAAGACTTCCTTTTAGCCAAGGAATAGGTGGTTAGGGTCAACATAAGTTCTGAATCTGTATTTGTTGACTTTGAAGAGATTTTGTTTTTGGTGTGGGAAGCAGGGCCATGTCCTGGTTTATAGAGCTCCAATTCCATCGCCCAAGAGCTCCCTGTAGACACCACAGGACACACCTATGTGTCCTGCCATATGGTCTGGCTTGTTTCTGATGCTGCTTGATCTTGTTGTTTAAGAGACCTCTTTTGGGGCACCTGGGTGGCTCGGTGGGTTAAAGCCTCTGCCTTCAGCTCAGGTCATGATCTCAGGGTCCTAGGATCGAGCCCCGCATCAGGCTCTCTGCTCAGCAGGGAGCCTGCTTCCCTCTCTCTCTCTCTGCCTATTTGTAATCTTTCTCTCTGTCAAATAAATAAATAAAATCTTAAAAAAAAAAAAAAAGAGACCTCTTTTGCATTTCTTTTGTTTTGTTTTGCTTTCAAGATTGTCTCATGGACGAATACTAGGGATATATACCTACATTTTAAACATAACCAGGATTATATGATTTAGTAGTAATTATTCCAGTTTTAGACTACAGAATACTTTATATTTATGTAAGAAATCCTCCAACATTCTTAGCCAAGAGCTAACTTCAAAATACCATAATGGGAAACTTTCTATTTAATTAAAATACATACTTTTATGGCTAAAGACTTAAAGTTCCTTATAGTTCTTTTTTTATATAAGTTCTAAGATAATATAGATATCACATAATTTCCCCTGTATTCAGTCCATTGTAACTTCACAAAGAGAAACTTTGCCTTTGAATTTGATGAATATATTTCCTCCAGAGATAAACTTGCATATTTGCTTCAGAACCTAGGAGCTTAATATATAATTCCCCATTATGTTTCAGCAATTGTCAGAGAGGAAGGCAATATCAGATAGAAGAAGAAAGAGAGGAGTGTGAAAAATCACATTATTAGTATTAGAGATTTAAAACTTTTTACAGGTATTTTTGCACAATTTACATTAGAATGTAGCATTGGTAGCATTTCAGGGGTCCTTGGAGGTGCTATCTTTCGGGAAGTGGGTGGTGGTACAGGGGAATTCATTTACTCTGTCTTGAGCAAAATGATTATGAAGTCTGTACATCCAATTTGTCAGAGCACTGACGTTAGAGAAGGTTTTAACAGGAAAAGAGCTTTTACTCCATTGTTTGTTTTTCTATGTGAATTAAGTTAGTGAATTATAATATAAACACAAAAAAGACAAATCATAATTTCATAGCTTAAAGAATATTAACTCCTCCCAGATGGAGAAAGAGAAAATTACCAGTACTCCAGAAACAGTGCTTAATGGCATGTCGGTCACTAACCCCTCCTCCTCACTGGAAACTTCCATCATGGTTCCTAAAACCAGAGATTAATTTTGTTTTTGAATTTCATATAGATGAGATCATGAAATATATACCCATGTGTGTCTCCTTTTTTTCTTCCAACATTTTGTTTGTGAAATTCATTCGTAGGGCTATTTTGCAGAAGCAGTTCATTTATTTTAATTGAAGTACACTATAATGTATGAAAATACCATAGTTGACTCACTTATTTTTCATTGATGGATCTCTGAGTTGCTTGCAAGTTTTGGCTGTTATGAGAAGTTCTGTTTTCTTTCAGCACTTTTAAAGCACCAGTATTTCTGTGGAGAAATAAAACTATTTGTCATTATTTTACTCTCTTGAGGAAGAGATTTTCTTTTTTTCTTATTGCTTTTTAGATTTTCTCTTTGTTTTGTTTTTGTGAATTTTATGAAGATGTATTAGCTGTTTTTCTGCATATATTTATCCTACCTGGAGCTTATAGTGCTTGATAATCTGTTGCAACAGATACTATTTGTCAACTTTGGAAAAATATTTGTTTAATAATTTATTATTCATTATGCATTCATTTATTTCAAATTTGTTTTATTATTTATTTAAAATTGCACATTTTCCCTTTCCCTTTTGGGCCTTTAATCACACATGCATTAGTCTTTTTTGTGCTCCTTTATTTTACATATATTTCATCCCTTTTCTTCCTTGTAGTTCAGAGTGCATAGTCTTACTGATTTAGCTTCCAAATCATTAATCTTCTCTTCATCTCTGTCTCATCTGCTGTCAAACACATTGTGCTGAGTTCTCAAGATCAATAATTATACCATCACATCTAGAATTTCCATTTGATTCTTTTATAGATTTCAGTTTTCTGATGTTCTTCTCCTTGGTGTCTCTTTTTGAAGACATCAAAAAGAAGAAGACATAACACCCAGTTATTTTAAGACTGAAACTCTACTATCTAGATTACCTGTCAATCTCTGGCTATGGTCATTTTTTTCCTCTTAGTCCTCTCTCTCGGGATTTCCATTGACTTTTCATTGAATGCTGGTTTTGGGGCATGAACAACTGCAGAGGCACTGTTTGAGCCTTTAGCTACTGGTCAGAGTAGTTTCAGATCCTTATAGTTCAACAGAAGTTGAGCTTGCTTTTAGGGCTTGGTCTTTTTAGAACTTACCCTTATTTCCAGGTTATAGTCTTCCAGGGTTCCAAACTGAAAGCTCAAGGTATTTATTAGGGCCTTTCTTCCTTGTTGGGACCTATATATCTGCTCCGTATATCTCAGTCTCTATGAAGCTGCTTTCTCAACTCTTCTACCTCCTGGCTTCTTATGTCTGCTAAGCTTTTCCTGACCCAAGCCCTTACAAATGCATGGGAACCTGAAGGGGGAAGCAGTGAGAAGAATTTAGATATGCCTCAGTGAATTTTTCTTCTCTATCAAACCTGGGCCCTTCGAGCCTTGGTATCTTGCTAGTCCTCATACCTTCAAACAGATATTCAGAGACTTTCATCTGCTACAGGTTAGTCTACCATTTCTGAAAAATAGAAATTCCAGACATCCTTTTGTATCTCATCCTTTTGTATCTCATCCTTTTGTATCTCAGTAACTAGAATAGTGAGTGCCTGGTTCATAGTATGGAATTGAATATTACATGAATAAATGAATGATTATGGAGTTTTTGAGTGTATAGAGTGAATGGAATAAAGCATTAAAAGTAGCAAGGCAAGAGTAAAATCCTAATCCAAAACAAAAGGACTGAAACAGTCACTGGGAAACATATTAAGTTGTCTCATGAGATAGAACTTGTAAAAATGACCATAGACAGTGGCAAGAAGTGAGAACCATATTTTATTCAAGTCTTTAGGAGAACTTATAGGCAGAAAGGGTGTTGTTAAAAGGCTCTGACAATTTAAATATCTGGACCCCAGAATATTTATGAGGATTAAACAAGATACGGCTTTGAAAAGTGCCCATCACAATGCCTGGACAATATAGTAGGTATTCAGCTCCAATGGTTAACATACTACCACTGCCAAATAGTGAAAGCTGATTTTTAAAATTCTATGCATTTAGGATTCTTATACTCTACATTTTCAAAGGAGAGAGTTAGTGTGGTTGATTATAAAAATCTCTCAAAATCTCATGTATAAAAGGGACTTTGGATATTACTTATGTAAGATAAAATACGCTAGAAATGTGTTGACTCCCTTAGGGTTCTAACTAAAAATAAGTGGAAAGGCCTATTTTACAGCTCTGGTATTAGGATTGCTTTGGGGATAGGGGAAAAAATATATTTGATAAATCTTCTTAAATTAATCAGGAATGAACATAATGTTTCATACAAGACAGTTCAAGTTAAAAATAAAGAACGCTAATTATTTTTCAAATTTTAATTGCCATTGATCCCTTGCAAGTTAAATTAGAGGCTGAAACATCATCTCAGTATGCCAAGGAGCACAGTATATCATTAGGACGGGGCATCAGAATCATTTTCCTTTCATCAGGTAGGAGAATGATTGAGTTATTCATTCAGTACCTGTGCATTGAGTGAATGCTAAGGGCTCACTGTGTGTCTTGGGCACGTAGGTCACAACCAGATTGTCGGGAGACTTTGTTTTTACCCCAAGCATTACTCAGCATGCAGATATGGGAAGCTGAGAGAGATCAGACAACCAAAAATTAATGTATGGAGGCCTTATTGGAATGGAGGGTCCAACAGGACATATTTAATGCCAGGACCAGCAAATGTGGCATATATGGACTCTGACCTGGCCTTCTGCAGGGCCTGAGAATATCAACGTTCTCCAATAGTGAAACTTATAATGCACATCTTTGGAGAATGGTACAAGGCTAGATGGCTGGATTGGAGAGCAAGATCTAACGTGATAGTCAGCATATGACATAGATGTATCACTTCATGATGAAGAGCAGGTGGGCAACCTGATGTCAAATCCTGATTCCACTACTTGTTAACTGGACAACCCCAGATAAGATGCTTACCTTCTGCATCTTCATCTTCATCATCAGTGAGATAATGATTGCATCTATTTCATAGGGTAGTTGTTAAGGTTTGGATGAGGTAATGCACATTGATGTTTTAGCAAATAGAAGCTGCTAGTTCTTTTTAGATGTGACAAGAATAAAAGAAGATGCATGTAGGACGACCTTGGCCTTCTCTACCTTCCAAAAAGGCATATTGAGAAAACAGCACCATTTCGAATTTCTAGAACTGCTACATTTTTTTTTTTTGCACTGAAATCAGAAGAGGTGTTATTGTTAGAACATCCTTGCCAAAATGTTAGTGACCCTTGACAAGCACCATTAGTTGAAGCCCCAGCAAGCACAGTGTGCTTAGCAGGGGTCCACAGGAACTCATCAGCTTGCATTGTTTTCAACAGATGCTTCAGAGCCAAACAATCTGTGCAGTGGGTTAGTCCTACCCACACACCATCCACAGAAGTGATCTGAGATATTTACAATAAATACCAGGGGAAAATATGGATACTTAGCTGATTACATGAAATTGCTGTTATTTTCCCTTATGGAGTCCTTAGAAATTTGTCTGGAGAGGACATTATAGCAAGTGAATACTAACAAAATCCAATAACATTTTTCTCTTACGTGTGAAATATTCTCTTTTTATCACCAACGGTCATATCAATTCTTCTGTGACCAAAGAGAAGAATGCATCTGCTATTTTACACAGACAGAAACGATTAATGGTGAACTTAATTTTCCCCCGAGTACAACCTATTACACCGAAGGAATTAATTTCACCTTGTTAAGAAGCTATTATAAGATGTCTGCTTACCTGATCTATTTACTCTGTTTATCTAATGAGAGAATATTCCTACCTATTTCATTATGGAGTCCCCACCATATGCTGGGACAGCTACAAGGTCTTTGGGATACAGAAATGAATATGACAGAGTCCTCTTCCTGGAGGAATTAAAGGTGCTAAAAGCAGATACATCATACCTGATAGCAGATACATAAATAGGCACAGACAGATATGAAACACCAGAACAGGTGAGGGAGGAGCAAGACATAAGGAGAAGAAAGAGAAGTCGTTGGAATATTAAGCCCAGATTTGAAATAGCTCATTCTCATGGATGTTGAAATCTTGGAATCTAGGGGCACCTGCGTGGCTCAGTCGGTTAAATGTCTGCCTTCCGCTCAGGTTGTGATCCCAGGATCCTGGGATCAAGCCCCATGTCAGGCTCCCTGCTCAGCAGGGATCCTGCTTTTCCCTCTCCTGTTCCCCCTGCTTGTGCTTTCTCTCTCTCTGTCAAATAAATAAATAAAATCTTAAAAAAAATTCCTCTAGGAATCTAAAAAGTACTTTATAGGGTCATTTGGGATCCTGCTTGCCTTAGGCAAATTGTAGGGAATGAAAAACAGTTGCTTGATGATGAAAGGATGAGATTTTATCAAAGAGAACAATAATAACCCCATAGTCAGAAGACAGAGTTGTCTTCCCCCAATCCCAGTTAATGGGCTGCAAAAGCGTGGTTGGTTTACACGGCAGAAAACTTGAGTGAAAACCTCATTTCTGCTCAGATAGGAGGAAGGGAAAGAAATCTGTGAAATTTGAGTATGAGAAGGAATTTAGAATATAAGAATGAGTGTTCCAAAAGGAGCAGTTCAGGAATGCGGAGTTAAAGAAGAAAATAATCTGCTGTACCCTGTTTGATGACTGTGGATTATGATGATGAAGGGATCAAAGGAAATGACTTTCAGCATCTTAAAGTATTTGCTATCAGACTAGCTCTGGCCCAGGCTCAAAGTCCTGGACAGCATTTGCCTTGGTCTTGGAGATCTGTAACAAAGTTTGCAGGAGGCTGATGAGTTTCCTGCTCTTGGTGGTGGCAATCTTTAGCCTAAAGAGCAACATCAATGACCCTAGATAGGAAGTTCTGGAGAGTGACCTATTTTGAACAGACTTACACTATTTGCAGCAGTTCCGTAGACTCTGCCCAGCCCTCAAAGTCATTTGGAATGATGCAGAGACTTTTTGACAAAGGACAGCATAAAGATGCATGAAAATAAGAAAAGATTTGTTGAGAATCACCAGTTTTGGGATATGTCACCACACCTTCATGAACTGAGAAATAGGGAATTTGCATAGTTAAGATACTATCAAAAAGATCTGTCAGTAGCTTATGATCAGGTATACAGAGATGAGAGCACCCAGTGAAGAGTTGTGGATTAGCTGCTTCTTTGCTCTCAGATTCATCGCCTGCCCTTCCCTTGCCCTATTTTTGTCACAGACAAATGCATTTACTTTGCCTTCTGGCCTCCAGTTGGGTTGGGCAGTGGTAGGCACTGGCGGAGTTCTGGAGGGTGGGAGGAGGGGACAAACTGGGATGGTTTTGCTTCCTTCCTCTTTCTGCTGTCACCTCCAGAAGTGACTGAGTCCCCTCTTTGGGTCCAGCTACCACAGGAAAGCCCTTCTTTCCATGCTACTGGTACCTTTACTCTAGTATTTCCTGCCAGGATGGTCTGGCTTCTCTGTCTGTGGCCCCAATTCCTCCTGCTATTTGCACAGCCCTGGTGCAGTGACTGTCCCTGCTCTTGTTATACTCTAGTCACCTCACTGTCAGCCTCGGCTCTTTATTTCTTCCAATACCTAAATTACCAATTTCCTTGGTTGCAGTCTCTCTGGAAGACCTAGAGAGGTTTCTTGTTTCTTTCCCTGCCATATCTTTGCTGTTACAGAGGGCAATGAGTCCATAAAACGGCTTGATTACAGTTGTCCATGGTGAGGTAGATGGCCAAGTGAGTGGAGGATGTTGGGTCAAGGCCCTTTCTTGAAATCACCTTCATGACTTGTGCATTTCCAGATGCACGAACCTCTTAGAATAATCTTCCCTTCTTTTAATGAAAAGGAAATTCGACCTTTAAGGCCTCACGTAATTGTCCTCAGTTTAGTTTAGGTACTTGAAGTCTTTTACCATGCTTGGTCACTTTGTTTAGGCCACAAAGCTTCCCTCCCACTTGTCCCCCTGCCCCCAGTGGGGAGTGGACACTGCCTGGAAACTGCTGCCAACTCTTTTCTAGAAGCAACTCTGTCTGTGTCTGGAAGTCTTTCACTATTTTAAGTTTCTTCATCTCAACATCTGCTCATAACCTCTAAAAGTGAGCTTTTACTGATGAGTGTTCTAGGAAAACAAAGACGATTCACAGTGCAGTTGAAAATAATGACTCGATGTCACAGAATACAAGGACGATGACAATTGCCCGGGACACTCAGAACAGCTTTTCGCTGCTCTGTCCTCTCTGTGTTCTGAGAGCCCCGGGCAATTGTCTTCCATTCTGTGCCATTAGCCTTCTGCCTGAAGTGGTGGCGGCAGGTACTTTATAGGAAGAGAGATGCCCTGATGGGAATAAGCAAACCCTGGATTACCGTGCAGGGCTGAAATACTGATGCCATGATACTCTACGGTACCGTTAACATCATCTCTGGCTGCCACAGCTCAGCCTGGACCAGCCATCCCTGCCTCTAATACCAGCAGGAGACACAAACACCGTGAAATGTGTGGACTCGGAACACAGAGAGTGGAGGTTACTCCACAAAGATGTAATTAGTAGCTTATATTCAAGACCATGTATTTGGGGGGTCAGAATTGCTGAAACTCTGACAGCCTCTGAAGGCCTAATAACTACATATTTTTTTACAATTAATAACCTAGAGAAAAAATTCATAGAGGTGGCTAACTAATATAATCTGTTTTTAGTCTGAATCATTAAGCTCTTACTGTATTATGACCTTCAAAGCAACGAAACTGCACTTGAACCAATATGAGCCAATTTTAAGACTTCAGTGTATTTATCACTTTCACTACAGAAAGATGAATGTAGCCACATGAGTTGGCCTCAGATTTATGAAAAAACTTGCTGGTTTTAGAGCTTTTTGGATTTTGGAATTGTAAATAAATGATGGTGAACCTGAGGGCATGTCAAATTATATAAGGAGTTTTCATTGCTTATGGCAAAGGTTGCAAACTGCTGGCCTGGGGATGGGATCTTGTGTGTGGACATGTTTTTCTTTGCCTTCTACAGCGTGGGAACGTACGATATTACCTAAGTAAATAAATGGTAACGAAAGCTTGAAAACCAGATTATACGTTAGCAAATGTCGTCCTTTGAAAAATAGAAGCATCTGTTAACATAGGAGCTTCATCCAATTCCTAGACAATTTAATTAATTTTCTCAGTATTCGTTTCCTCATCAAAACAGTAAGAATGGTGCTAGCTATCGTGTGGGTTTATTTTGAAGGTCAAATGAGAAAATGCACACTAAAATTTTAGCAAGGTGTCTGGTTATTAAAAAATAGCTATTGTTTCATTATGTTAATGTTGTTAAAGTGTTACTATTTTAAATCAGTTTTCCCTCTTATTCTTTGTCACAGAGTTCACGTAAATTGTTATACTTGTTTAGCCCTTTGGGGTAAACTGTGGGAGTGCTGGGGGCTTGTGAAAAAGTTGAATTTTCTTAAAATGAAGTAATTATGATGATAAGAAACTAAAAATTAAGGAAGTTTTAAAATGCTGAACATGAATATTTTCAAACGAGGAATAGGGCTCACTTTTAAAATATGAGCTTTATTTACTAATTATTTTATTTAATATTAACTGTATTTATTACTTATAATAATAATAATAATACTCTTGAGGACAATTGTAGACCCACGTGTAATTTAAGAAACAATACAGAGAGGTTCTATGTGCCTTTTTACCCCATTTCCTCCAATTGTAGCACCTTGCAAAATTACAGAGCAAGATCTCAGCCAGGACACTGATAATGATACAGTCAAGATACAAATATTTTGATCAGCACAAACATTCATCATGTTGCTATTTTATTGTCAAACCCAATTCCCTCCCACCTCAATCCCCTCTTTAATCACTAGCAATCTCTAAATTGTTCTTCATTTCTATAGTTTTGTCATTTCAAAGTGGAATCATACAGCATGTAACCTTTTGGGAATGGCTGTTTTCACTGGGCATAGATTCTCTAGAGAGTCACTCAGGTAGTTCTGTGTACCAGTGGTTCACTTCTTTTGATTGCTGAGCAGTATTCCACGCTTAGATATACCTTACTTGGTTTAGTCATTCACCTGTTGAAGGACATGGCATCGTTTTCAGTTTTTGACTATTATGAATAATGTTCTTATCAATATCTCTCAACAGGTGTTTATGTGAACGTAAGTCCTCATTTCTCTGGGATAAATGTCCAAGATCACAAATGGGATGTACTGTAATTGAATGGCTAGTTTTCAAAGAAACTGCCAGACTGTTTTTCAGAGTGACTATACCATTCATTGTGCGTTCTCACCAGCAATGCATGATGATCCTGCTTCTTCACCTCCCTGCCAGCATTTGGAGCTGTCACAAGTTTTATTTTAGTCATTTTGATAGTTGTATAGTGATATCTTATTGTTGTTTCAGTTTGCATTTCCTTAATGACTTAAGATGTTGAAGACCTTTCCATGTGCATATTTGTCCTCTCTATGTCCTCTTCAGTGAAATGTCTCTTCATGTCTTTTGCCCATTTTCTTATTGGATTGTTTCTTTTTCAACTTGTTGCATTTTGGAAGTTCTTTATATATTTTAGATAGTAATCCTTAGTTGGATTATGTGGTTTGCCAATATTTCTCCCAAAATGTAGCTTTTTGTTCATCCTCATAGCAGGATCTCTTGTAGATACAAAGTTATCAGTTTTAATGAAATCCATTTCATTTTTTTCTTTTTATGGATTATGTGTCTGATGTCAAGCCTAAGAACTCTTTGCCTGTATTAAATATTGAAGAATTTCTCCTAGTTTGTTTGTTTGTTTTTTTTTTTTTCCATGATTTAAGTTTTGTATGAGATAGGAGACTTCAGCCAAGATTCCTTCTTTTTTGGGGAGGGTCATGGATGTCCAATTGTTAGAGCACCCATTTGTTGAAAAGGCTATCTTTCCTCCATGCAATTGCTTTTGCATCTTTTAAAATTATTTTTATTTTTATCAGATTCCTTTTTGTTTCAAGAACGTTCTTTAGCCACTTTTTTGTGGTAGTCTAGTAGTGGTAATTTTTCTTAATTTTCCCTCATTGCACATTGTTTTATTTCTCCTTCATTCTCTTTTTTAAAATTTTTATTTATTTATTTTAGAGAGAGAAAGAGAGTTTGGGAGGGAGGGGTAAGGGGAGAGGGAGAGAGAAACCCAAGCAGACTCTGTGCCAAGCATGGAGCCTGACATGGGGCTCAACCTCAGGACCCTGAGATCAGACCTGAGCCAAAACTAAAAGTCAGATGTTTAAACAACTCTACCACCCAGGTCACCCTGGTTATATACTTTTAAGTTGGGAGGGAGTTAGAGACAGTACAAGCCTTCAAAGTATTTTGAAAATAAGGTTTCTAGGACCTTGAGGGGAGCTAGCTATTGTTAGGAACAGGCCGTTTTTTACTGTTTAGTAAAAACTCAGTCATGAGACTCTTCAGATGTGTGTCAGTGGGCCATGTGCTTAGAGGATGATTGCCAACATATATCTTGGGAGGGGGTAGAGATAAAGGAAGTTTCCAAAGGAATTTTTATATGGTAAAGTAGATGTACAGGATCCTGGGGGTTGGGCTAAGATTGCTCTTTGCTCTTAGCAAAGTATTAACATCGAGGCAGCTGAGTTCCTAGAGCAGTGTCACTCTGCCTGTGTCAAGGACTTGTCAGTGGGCTGTAAGTAGTAAGAGAATTTAATTTTTTTATTTTGCCTTTGTTTCTCACTTCATTTACCATGACTGTTTTTAAATTTTTGTCAGATAATTCTAACATCTCCATCATCTCAGTGTTGGCACTGTCTTTTCTCATTTAGTTTCAGATCTTCTTGGTTCTTGCTAAGGCGAGTGACTTTTCTTTCTTATGTTTTGCTAGGAGACTCTGGATCCTATTTAAAACTTCCAGCAGTAGAAAAAAAAAAAAAAAAAACTTCCAGCAGTAGAAGCCAGGTGGAGGTTGAAATTTAGGTTCAACACTTGTCCATCATTGAAACCCATTGTGGAGGTAGAGCTCCTTGTTACAACCGGGCAGGGAAGGAATCCAGCTCCTTTGTGGCCTCTACTGGCATGATCATAGTGGTGGCCTTATTACCATTGGGTGATTGTGAAAATCTTAACTTTCTACTAAGCCTCCTCTGACACCACTACAGTGGGGAAGGGGAGGAATGCCTTGTTACTCCTGATTCCTTACTGGATTTTCTTTAACACCACCTGGGCAAGGGTGTTGGGGCACCTTTTTATAGCTTGCAAGAGTGGGATCTTGGCTTCTCACCTGGCCTTTGCTTGTATAGATGAAAGCAGGGCCAGAGCAGTTTCTTCTGTGGTGTGACCCAGACAGCATTAATATTTCTCTCAGCTTCACCAAACTGTGGATGGCTTCTTTCTCTCCTTAGGTCTGTAGACTTTTCTTTCCTTATAGCATTTACTTTAGAAAACTTATAATTCCTTTATCTGCTTCTTTGTGATGCAATTTTTTAAAAAAAAGCTTCTAGCTGTTTTTATAACCCAGGAATGTCTTTCTCAAGGACCTTGAAACCATCTTTTTGAAATGTAAATATGGTAGGATATAGTACCTTTATCTTCCAGTGTCTGTGGGAGTGGTAAATGGCTAAAAGTGGCTAAATGCAGTGGTAGGTCGCCAATTAGCAAACACATATGAACTAATTACAGAAAAGAATATTTGCAGACTCAAGAATAACAATGTGCTGGACCACATCCCATTGAAGAACTTCCTCCCAGCAACCCTCTAGTACTTTTCCACTAGCTCATCTTCAGCACTTAAAAACTTTCTGCCCTTTGTTTAAGTAGTTGAGTTTAGTCTCTCTGTCTCTCTCCAATTGTAATGGTCTTGAATAATTGTTCAACTTTGTCCCAAGCAATTTTAGTTTTGGTAAGTGATTGGTTGGAATGGAGTGATTATTATTTTAGGAGTTTCTGTTTTGCTAGACTGCCCCTTTCTTGTTTCTTTTGCTGGAGAAAATGGAATTTTGTTCAGGTGTTTTCGTATCTATACCCCTGGGCATTTCTGGATTGCTGTATTTTTTTTTTAAACTCCAAATATAGGATATATGAGTTGAAGAAAAGCCCAGGGAACTCACTACTACGTCATTCCTCAAGTCCCATGGTTCTTAATCAGTCTGACTTCTTCTCTCCACCTTTCAGAGTCTTTTTTGGTTTGTTTTATATATATTGTGCAGGGTTTTTAGTTATACTTAGTAGGGGGGAATAAGGGGTAACCTCTACCCCATCTCTCTGAAAGTGAAAGTTCTAACTTTAATATTTTAACATTACATTTGTCCTTCAATGGTTACTCTCCTTCTTCACACACTTGGCAGTTGTTATTAGGGAGAGGAATTTTGTTCTTATAAGTGATAACATATTAGGTTTTCTTTTAAAAAAACAATTACTCAAAAATTTATCACAGTTGACATTATATTTAAGAAATTGAGCAGTTCTTTATCTTTCATAACTAAATGTAATGTTGAAATAAGTTGTGATAATGGGAATGGGTTTAGAATTTAATCAAACTCTTGTCTATCAAATATTTCAAAGCCATGACAAGGCTGTAATTTGTGACTATATCTCTTTTATGAAAACAGTCATCTGGTAGTTAGCTTGTGTGCTGAACAACAGTAGCAACAACAAAACACATGGTTTGCAAATGAACAGAAGCAGCAGAAATGTAGGATAGCTTTCAGCCTGCTGTCTGGACCTGCTCACCTTTTCTTCATCATCCACATCCTACCATGTTCTTTGGATACCTTGGACCAACCATAGCCCCTTCAATGCCTCTCCATACACAGTTTCCAGATGCCCAACAACACAGTTGTATCCGACTGCTGACATCGTTGCCCAAGTGGTAGTGGAACTCATTGGCCACATGTAGCATGCCATCTTGGGCAGGGCCAATTGATCTGCCAACTTAGCGGGCTCAAGGGGAGAGAACCACCAGAAATCTCAGAGCTTAGGCCAGCCTCACAACACCCCTAGAAAAGCTTCCTTATGGAAGAAAGTTACCCTCTAGGAAGCCTAACAACTTCTGGTCATTCCTGCCGCTTTGAAGGTTGAGATGATCAGTAATTCATGGCACACCTTTAACTTACTTGCTGCTTTAACTTACTTGTTGGGAAGCTCTGACTTACGTGCAGAGATGATGGCTCATCTGTCTTACTCTTCTCTCCAGCTCCCACCAATATGCCAGGAGTCTGGTACCACTCAGTAAGTGGTCACTGAATGAATTTACAAAAGAATGGA
>JAQQSY010000106.1:33899-47893 GCA_028646535.1 Procyon lotor
TTAAAAAACAGAAATGCCTGCCCTCCTCTGTAGCAGTTTCGCAGGGTGTCCTTGGTTCTGAGCAGCAGGGAGCTTGAAACATCTCCCAGCTGCTTCCAGTGAGCTTCGAGGTTTGAAACCTTGCCCAGGAGATGGGCAGAATGGGTGAAGGGGAGAGGGAGATGCAGGCTGCCGGTTAGGAGGGAGGGAGTCAGTCACGCGGATGAAAGGCGGAGCAGAAGGACTACGGGCAGTGGCCCTGACTAGTGACAGGTGGCAGCTACACTTGTGGGGAGCACAGCATCCTGTATAAACTTCTCAGGTGACGAAGTTGTACATCTGAAACTAATGTAACACTGGGGTGTCAACTGTACTGAAAAAAACTCCAAAAAGCAAAGAAACAGAAAAACCCCTAAACTGCTGAGGACTCTCGCCCTTCTCTCATTGGCTACTTTAATAAGACCCTTTATTCAAACTCGCTTCACTAAGCTTTGGTCTGTCTTTGTGTCCCAGCCTCACACCTGGGGAATATGAGGATTTTTTTGTGTGTGTGTGTGTAACTCTGGGAGGAGAATAAATAGCCTAATTTTGATTTTTTTTTTTTGCCAAGTTAGAGAGGCTCCCTTTTGCATTTGGGATGCAACTGAAGTTATCAGTGTTTTCTTTCCTGCTGAAAGCTTTGAGGTATGTGGGCAGGATCTGACCTTTCTCCAGTGTGTCTGGCTGTGATTAAACACAAACACACACACACATACACACACACACACACACACACACACACACCCCTTGAACTTATATGTGGTTAGGTTGTATCAGTCTACGGGAGTCTGAGTGTCTTGTGCTCAGGTGGCCCCACAATCCTGAGGGATGGAGAGTCTTGTTTTGTTTTGTTTTACAGTGTGGCTTAAATACTTGCCTTATTAAAACAAAAATATGCTTCAGAAGGACGTTGGAGAAGAGCAAATGGCTTAGATGGGCGAGAGGATTTCTGTGAATCCCGATAGCAGTGAACCACTCAGACTTCCCACTCGAGCCCTTCTGTGACCAGGCAGCAGGATCCTCTCTGCGCCATTTATTGTGATGTGCTCAGAATCCCTGATGCGTGGGCCAGCCTAATGCCCCACATGTGCTCTAGAGTAATTCAATTTGTTTTCTCTGGATGGAGACATTAGGTTTTGAAAAAGAGTAAAATGTGCTTGTTTGGAGTAATGTCAGAGAAAAAAACATGTGTTTTCTTGTTACGGCCTATTAAGCCTCACCAAAAGCTTTTGAAAAGGGTTCTGGCTAAAGGGGGTTTGCCCGAGTTTACCCCATCATAAACCCATGGGAGGGATATGAAAGACACGGAGGAACCTTAAATTGCATATTACTGAGCGAAAGTCGCTGGTGTGAAAAGGCTAATGTGTGATTCTATTCATATGACATTCTGGAAAAGGTCAAATCATGGTCACAGTAGAAAGATCGGCGGTTGCCAGAGCTGGGGTGGGCTGAGGGGTGGGAGAGATGAATAGGCAGAACACGGAGGACTTCTAGGGCTCTGAAAACACTGTGTGACAGTATACCATATACGACTGTACATTTGCCCAGAGCCTTACGTACCGCATCGAGAGTGAACCCTTAGGTAAACCATGGACTTTGGGTCATTATGATGTATCAGTGTGGGTTCATCCTAGATAACAAATGTGTCCTTCTGGTGAGCGATGCAGATAGTTGGGGGACGCTGAGCTTGCATGTAGGTAAGGATTATATTAGGACATCTCTGGACTTTCCTCTTGTTTCATTGTGAATCTAAAACTGCTCTCCAAAAGGTCTTTACAAAATAAAAAAATAATAATAAAATGGAAAGAAGTGACAATTCTGACCATCAAAGTAATAAGGCAGCTCATTAGGGAATGTGATAGAGGGACCGGGTAGGAGGTTGCACTTTGGTAGAGAGATAAGCACAATTTGTTGTTGGATGTTTTTTACTCTCCAGAATGTACCTACAACCGCCTTCATCATTCCTTGCCTGGTATGTCTTGATGTTTTCCCCTCTGCCCTACCCTCTAAGCCTTCATTTACTCACATTAGGTAAAAAAAGCTCATCTTAGAATTCGGAGCTCTGTGCTTGCTCTGAAAACACTTCCTGAGCTTCTGGATACATATATTTATCTTCACATAATGACCTCTACTAAAGATACTGTTCAGGAAATACCACAAGAGTGAGCATGATGTACTTCATGAAGGTCAATAGGCTGAAATGGGATGACTTATTCCACCACCGTATCACTTACGTAGAGTCTGAGACAGAATATGCAGGTAGCATCCTACAGCTCCTACGTGGTCTCCACAGTTTTTTTCTTACAAGCAGAAGAGGGATCAGATATGCAACTGCAGAGCCCAGGATTGAAGATGGTTACCTTTGGTAGACAGCTATGTGCCTTATGGTGGTGGTTTTAGGCAATTTTGGGCTTGTGGATTAGGGAGAATCCCAGCAATGCTCTGGGCTCCAGAGAAAACTCCTCATTTTGAATGAAGGGGAAAGAATGGGTAGCATGGGAACAAAAGGTGGTGTGTCCTTAAATTCGATACTGTCTCCACCCTTTGGTGGTTTGAAGAAACACCAAAGATACTGAAGATTTTAGAAACTACATGATTCTGCATTTTATTCTTTTTTTTTTTTTTAAATTTATTTATTTATTTGACAGAGAGAGAGAGAGAGATCACAAGTCTGCTGAGCAGCGAGCCTGATGCAGGGCTCGATCCCAGGACCTTGAGATCATGACCTGAGCCGAAGGCAGAGACTTTAACCCACTGAGCCACCCAGGCGCCTCTGCATTTTATTCTTAAGGAAATACTGGAAACATGAAAAGGGGAAGCAAGTGGACTGATTTGGATAATAACCTCAGAGGGAGAGTCTAGGTTGCAGAAGTATATGGCACAGAGTAGATCCTATAAGAAAAAAATTGTACCAAAAGCTTATAAAAATGACTATTTCGAAGACTTTATTGAAGACTATGGCAAGAGGGGAGAGAGATTGAACTCATCTTTGCTGAAACAAAAGGCAAATGGGTCTTCCAAAGCTGGCGTCCGTTCATGGGAAGGTCCTTGAGGGCTTTAGGGAAAAGGGTGGTCGATGTGACTAAACCAGCTGTATTTGCTGATTGTCTCTTTTTGAATTTAGGCTTCTTTTGTTTTACAGAGACTAGGAGACAGGGATCCCATGATTCTTGATGGTTACATTTCAAAGGGATGGCCCCCAGGTCCTTGAGAAAGACATTCTTGGGCTGTAAGACCAGCAAGAGGCTGAGAGGAGATTTATATCTCAAAGGGAGGGAGAAAGAATTTACAATTGCAAGTTTTCTCAAGTAAATGCTCTAAGAAAAGGGAAGTCATGGGCCAACAGTCAGGAAGAAACTTGTCTAAAATTTAGTCAAGCTGAGGGGACTACTAAGACCTTCTTGGTCAATACTCCAGAAAGAAGTGTTACTCTTTTTCCTTCCTTTCTCGTGGAGTCTGTTGTGTACGGAAAACAAATAGTTTAAGGGTCCTCTGCCCCGTTTCCTGGTTCCACTAGTTCACTCATTAAAAGCATACATTTGACTTGTTATTTGATTTACCTCGACCTTGATTTCCTTCTCTGTACAATGGAGATCATAAGGTAAAATCTGCCTCACAGAGTTATTGTAGCACAGAAATGCATGAGGGAGTGAAACATAATTTACGCTTTTAACATTGGGAAATAAAGAGAAACTGTAATATTCATGTGACAGGAGACCGCAAAGCAACAAAAAGCAAAGTGCTAATTTGTCATGTATTCACATGATTGCACCTGTAAAAACAAAAATACTCAGTAAAAATTTAAGAGCTAAGCAGGGCCACACAGTAAGATACTCTTAATGAAGAGTGAAAGAATAACCCACCCCACAATATTTCCTGCTGGTTATGGACACACACATATTAATGAAAGTGTACGAACCTAATGGAAAGGATCACACCATCATCCTCGTGATGTTGCCTGAGAGCAAAGGAAGGGACTGTGTTTGGGCAGCGACTGAGAGTGCCCACCTGAGTATAACATGTGATCTCTTTCCAAAGGGTTTTTTTTTTTTTATCAAATGTGACAAAAGGCTAAATTTGCATTTTTAGGATGGATCAGTGTCATTTTTGTCATTCTCTTTGGAATTTAAGTACCTGTGAATCATGAAATGAAAAGTGAGGGAGGGAGGGAGAGGAGGTGGAGAGGAGGTAGAGATGGAGAGGGATGGAGAGAGAGGAGGGAGGGAGAGAGCTTGTGCTCTGGCTTGAGTTTGAGTGAGATACCGTGTCTTTCTCTCTGTGTGTTTCTCTCTTAGAGAGAAGTGAGCAAGAGAGAATTTGAATGCAGACGGAACAGACATCCTCACACCACGTTGTGCCCGAAGCATCCAGCACGCAGAGAGGCATTCTCGTAGGCGGCCGGGGAGGTGCTGATGGTTGGGGCTGCTTCTGCTCTCATGTGATTGAAGCAGCAAAGGTTTTAAGGCTTCAAACCCCAGCTCTGATCTGAAAATGAAGTTAGGTGTTTGAGAAACAGCTGCTAGAAACAGCTCAGCTCCCTCTGGAGCTTCTGGTCGGCTTCAAAGCAGCTGCCGGAAGGGAGGGAGGCACGCAAACTATCTTGGGCATGTGTGTGTTAATAAAAACAAAATGGCTCTCCCTAAATAAAACATGGCTGGTTTCCCCAGGACGAGGAATTCAATTCTAATTCCACGTTTCTGTCTTTTTTGAGGTTTTGAGCAAAGAATTTAGAGCCTCCTCTTTCCTTACCCTTGAGGCCTCTGGAGTCAGACAGTTTCCAATCTGTGGGGCCTGGGACAAAGGGAGTAACTCTCTGAGCCTCAGTTTCCCTTTCTGTCAGTTGGCTTAGACCTTGTTTTGATAATGTATATAAAGTACTTGAAAAATGGTAGAACTCAATATAAGTGAATACCGTCGACTAACCTTGCTTGTGTACACATTCATATTCCTACACTTGTTTGTTTGTTTGTTTTGAGGAAAAGCCAGGATCCACTTGAGATTACTTTACTACCAGGCTGAAAGCTCATCCTCATTCACTTAGAACTTTTCTGGTTTTAGCACTGGAAGTTCTGCGTCGGGGAAAACCTTCAATTCTGGACAAACCAGGATGGCTGATTACCCTACAGTATATTTATGCCTATGACAGACTGAGTTCTTTGTCCCCAGAAAATGTATAATCCAATATTAGTTCTTAATCTTCTTATTATCTATGATATATAAATTATTATTTATTTTCATAATTACTACTCTCCATTCTCCCATACTGGACCATAAATTCATATAAAGCTGGGGTTATGCTATTTTTTTCCCTTTTATCTGTTATCAAACTCTTGTATTTGCTAGGAATGTGATTAGGAATTCAATAATTATGTACTATGCACATTAATTAATACAAGAGATCAGTGGAGTTCTTTTATTTCCAGTGTTTATGGTCTTAATCAAAACACTGACCTATTTTATTTTATTTACTCTTATTTATTTTAGAGAGAGAGCACATGCGTGGGGAAAGGAGTAGAGGGAGAGGGACAAGCAGACTCCACACGGAGTGAGGAGCCGCAGGCAGGGCTCAGTCTCACAACCCTGAGTCATGATCTGAGCCAAAATCAAGAGTTGGATACCTAGCAACCAGCTGAGCCACCCAGGTGCCCCCAAACACTGAGCTATTTTAGTCCTTAAGTTTCTGTGTAAATGATACACACACACACACACACACACACACACACACACACACACACACACATGTTGAAATTGACTATCACAATTACTGGTGCATAAACTTCAGAATGTTTAGAATTTATCAATCGTGCCTCCTTTCTCCTTTTACCTTCAAGTATCCCAGATCTGATGGCTACATATATAGTTGTCTCACTTATGAATCTATGCATTGCAATATCTACCACAGCCTACAGATAGAGAGTATTTTTGTTAGCTACTTCTCTAGGGATTTTTTTTTTCTTTCATAATTTACAGCCTTCCTTACTCACCCACCTAGTAAAGTAGGCTTTCTTTCTCACTTTTGAAAATCACACATCATCTCAAAACTTAAAAGCCCAAGAGAATGTTTAACTTCTGTTCCATTCTCAATGGGCTAGGTAAACCAGCTCATTCTATTCTTGCAATACAATGCTTAGATTTCCGTAATGGAGATATTCTAGCCTGGAGCTTTAGTAGCAATGTGATTATTATGAAAAATCTTCATACCCTTGTAGATGGGAATATCTTCTCTGTGCAAATAACCCCAGGAGGCCAATCCAGAAGTCCTGATGGATAATTTTATTAGATGCCCTTGCTGGAAACAGCATATGCAGTCCACACCTGAGTGTACTGACGTCAATGAAATCTAGATTTCTCAAGTTACCTGCTTTTTAAAGATGAGTTAGGGGAAAATAAAGGAGAGAAAAAAGAAAATAAGAGGATGACTTAGGGAAGTCTTTTTAGCCAGGAGTTTTATACTTGGAAATTGTGTGTGTGTGTGTGTGTGTGTGTGTGTGTGTGTGTGTGTATTTCTTAGCATAGGAAGAATGAGCATCTGGGACAGGAGGTTGTAGAGAATAGTTTATTGGTGGCACATGATGAGATGGTTAAGACTTGAGGTTCTGTGATCATACTGCTTGGGTGTGAAGTCCTGTTACACCATTTACTAGCTGTGTGAAGTTGGGCAAGTTGTATTCATTCTCTCGGCATTAGTATCGGTAAATGGGGATGGTGATGGTATAATAGGGCATTGAGAACATGAGGTACACACCCTCCTGTTGCCTTTGCAGCATCTCCTTGGCCCCTTCTGATTTCAGCCAAAGCCTTGATGGATGATTTTAACACATACTGATCACACCCCCACCTTAAGCATTGCTTATCTCCTCCCCCCTTTTTTTTTGCCCTGAGGCCTCTCCAAACCTTGGTACTCCCCTTAGCTCCTCTGCAGGGGCAGCCCAGAGGTTCAGAGGAGGCAACCTTTAACCAATGAGAGTTGGAAGCCAGTGGATAAATGCCCCAGCCTCCTGTTGTTCAGAAGAACAATTATGGAATTCATTTTACTTGCTTTTTAGAAGTCTTGAAAAGGTCAAGACCTTGTGGTCAAAATCAGTGATGCAGGTAAAAGATGTATATTAATTCTTGCTCCTTCTTTATCTCCTACCTCTCATTCCCTCATTCCTATTTCCAAGGATCATCTCCTCCCCCACAAAGTCTCTCCCACCAGCCTTATTCTCAAGGTCTAGGAAAATAAAAACCAGCTATATAAAGCACTGAACACAGTTTCTGGCACATAATAAGCTCAATAATAAGCTCATAATAAGCCCAATGCTTATTTAGCTACTACCACGACCTACTAGTAATAAAAATGATTTTTTCTTTTTCACTGCAGGGTGAGCTAGAGATCTGTATAATTTAGAGGATAGGAAATTTTCTGATTCTTTTTTGAAATAGACTTGAGATAAAGCATATATTTTTTCATCTAGAGAGCTCATATGCCTACTGGAAGTCTTCATTCCACCAAGATAAATATCTATTGTTTTCTACTTTCCACCTCACAGAAATGTTCTAGGAATCTTAAGTGAGTGCTTTTACTTAGTTCTTTCATCCCCCAGACAAAGGAAAGGAAACCCCACAAACACCAGTTAATCTTTTTCGTATTTCACTTCTGCTTCCATAGCATGGAAGAGACTTGTTTCATGACTACCACTGGCAAATGTTATTATTTGTTGAACATCCGCGTGTCCTTGAGTTTAGAGATGTAGGCCATCATTGACTTTTTGTTTGTCTAATCACTAGGCAGAGATTCTTGTGGGTTTTCTGCAGCTGAGACCAACTTCTCAGCTTATCCTAAGCATATAAATGTCATCCTTAGGGGCAAGAGATTTCAAGAGGAGTTTAGATATGCTTCCTGACCACAGGTAAAGAAGATTCTGGAAATTCATGAGGCTAAAAGAGATGCATTATTTTTGTGGAAAGATGATTTCTAACATCCTTTCCTTTTCAAATTTTCAGTCTCCTAAACTTTTTCCTAGCTGAAGATTAGTCTTCATGGGTACTTGGTGAGATTAAAGATGGCCCATTTCAAATTTGTTTTCCAAACCATTCCTTTAAAAAAATATTCCTTTTCTTCAAAATAATAAGGAAAATGTGTCTGTCTCCTATGTCAGCTTTTATTATTAAAAGGCTGTTCATATAAATCCCAATTGGTCAAGACCACTCAGACTAGGTTAGGTGTCTTTCTGGTATTATAATACCTTGCATTTATACAACTGAGGTCCAGTAAATTACCACCATTGTCTTTCTTCCTGAACCATAAGCTCCTTGAATAAAAATCTTTTCTTAATAACTAGTTCGTGACATGTAAAGAAGCTTCATGAATCTTTGGCCTCATTTACATATTATATTTACTTCAGTCCCACAAATCCTACTGTACAGCTTCTCATTGTGACAAAAGTGCAAGAATTAAATGGAAGATCCCATAATCTGGTCACTTATGCCTATTGTACGGATCATTTCGTTTGGGAAAGCCATATCTTCTGTTTCATGTAAATTATGGAAATGCATATGAAAAAGAAAATCATCAAAATTATAATGAGCCAGTAATAACTATTGTTAGTGATGCTAACAATAGTTAGCAGCATCACAAATAACTTTCAGCATCACAAATAGCTATAAAAATAATAATAAATGATATTTAATAGCAGCCCCATTCTAAGCATAGTGCTAAGCACTTTGCATACATTCTTTTGTTTGTAATTCACAATGATTCTATGAACTAAGTGCTATGTCAAGGTTAAATATTGATTTGCCAGAGTTAGCATAGCCTATAAAGACGGATCTGGGATTCCAACCAAGGTTTGCCTGACTCCACGGTCTATATATTAACTATGACATAATTTATCTTACTTCCTCTCCATTATCTCATTTCGTTCTTACTGCCCGGAAGCTATGAATTTCCCTCTCTGAGGGTCAGGGAACTGAGATTCAGGAAAGGGCCCCCTATGGAAAAGAGTGGAATTAGTGGTTATTTTGGTTGTATTTTTCTCCCCTGCCCCCATTACCTCCCCAATCTCTTCTGTTTATATACTGTTTAACACCTTGAGGACTCCTGTGCTCCACATTTAAACTACACACGCTTTTTTTACCTAAAAAAAATTCTTCTGGGATTGTCTTGGAACAGGTTCCCTAGAAAGCAGAGCCTGAGGTACAAGCTATGTGCTAATACTTTATTGGGGAGAACAATTTTCAGGAAGCAGAAGTGAGACAAAAAGGAAATTAAGGGGGAAAGGAGGGAGGGCAAAGACAAGGGGGTGCATTTGCCCAGCGGGTCACAGCTCTGTGAAAGTTCGGCGGATCGCTCACACTACGGAGCGTCTTCCAAATGTCTGTATGGATTTTAATTCTTTTATTTATTTATTTATTTATTTTAAAGATTTTATTTATTTGACAGAAAGAGAGAGACTGCGAGAGAGGGAATATAAGCAGGGGGAGTGAGAGGGGGAGAAACAGGCTTCTCGCTGAGCAGGGAGCCCTACGTGGGACTTGATCCCAGGTACCCCTGAGATTATGACCTGAGCCAAAGGCAGACACTTAACAACTGAGCCACCCAGGTGCCCCTGGATTTTAATTGTTTCTAAATATTCACTCTGGGGGGAAAGAATGTTCCATAAGGGGAATGTTCCATTTCCCCTCGTCCATTATTCTCTCCATTGTATGTTGGCTGCCCTGCATCTCTGGGTAATTCTCAGCCCTTTTGGGGGTTGCCAGGAAGCAGAATCCCAAGACAACAGAATTATCCAGACAGCAAGCCTAATATATGAGGTCACCCATGGGCAATCTCTGTTGGTTACATGCAGTGCGAGGTCCATGGACTCCAGGGGACCAGCAGGGCCCTTGCATAGGCACTGTCCTAGTCCTCATCAGCACCAGGGAGGCCTATAGGATATATATGTTAGGATGCACGAGGCATTACCGCTCACACAGGACTTTACCACAATTCCAGTAAGCTCTGCAATGTACGACAGGAGAAGATGCAAACAGACTGAAGAAAATCAGGCATTCTAGAAGAACTGTTTTTTTCTTACCTGATTTATCTTATATGCCTAAGAATAAGTGATAGCTTTCCTGATTATCTAAAAGCAGAGATTGAGGCTTACCTCCCAAAAGCCCTGGCTGGGTTTGATCAGATACGAAGTGCATTGCACATTTAAAAATCCAGTTGTTTTGAACTTTTATTTAATAACAGTCCCCCTGAACAGGTGCTCAGCATTGTTGTCGTACAATGCCATCTCTGCATACCTGTGTTCCCAGATGGCGAGTGGGGCCAGGTTTCTCCCCAGCTGGTAGACCTCATTCTATCTCATTGCACGTGCCCATGAACTCATGAAGCCACAGGCCCCACCAGAAAGATGGTGGCTGAAGTTAACAGCCATCCATTCAAGAAAATTAAAACATTCCCCCCACTCAGTAACCTATTAGAATGTCATTGTTGTCAGGCAATTTTCCTAGAAGGTCATGGAGAGCATGGAAGCTGAAGACCATGGCTGCGAGAGTCCAGGAACATGGTTAAACCCCATGGTCTAAAGCACACGTTCCAGATTAGCGTCACCCCCACGCTAAGAAAGAGCTAAGCCTGAGTAAGGCTGGCGGGTCTTTACATCACAAGGTGGGAGGACCTGCCGACACTTATTTATGCGATGGCCTTGGACACTTTATGGGAGTGAATTCATGGTGAGCCATAGAGAAAGAGGTGAAAATTTGGTTCAAGGACAAAGCATCATTCAGCAGGACGAGGAGAGATTTGTGACAGCCCTATCCTCCCGGACTCCAGATGAGTTCTACCTGAGCAGGCTGCTTTTGAAAAAAAAAAAAAAAAAGAAGAGTGAACACGAGAACAGCTGACTCTACTTCCCTCCGGTGCCATCCGCACTGGCACTGGCCACAGGGCCGGGCAGCGGTGGGGGTCACATCCCAGTGGCGGCACTCATTGTGTGATGAGCAGACAACGGCAGCATCCATTGTGTGATGAGCAACAACACCGTTTGGTAGCGACAGCAGGAGCATCATCAGTGTGGTTATCTAGCATGTCCCCAACATCAGACACTGGTACGGCTGACACATTAGTGTCCTTGGCCTCCAGGATCAGCAGCCTGCGCCTAGGCATCAGTAGCCTTCGTCGCACCAGCAGCTGCAGGGTAGCCTGCGGCAGGCACAGATGGCTTCCCCTCGTTAGGGGAAAGAAGGGTCCTAAGGAAAGTAACCTTGGCACAGGCCTGTGTGTGTGCTTTTCTGGGTTCCTGAAGAGCAGGTAAACTGGATACAGAGGCAGAAGAGGGTGTGGATTGTGCCTAACATACCCTTTAATGGTGATGCTACAGTGCAGGTGCTGTTTCAGGACTACTCAGCTGCCGAGGGCCACCTGCTCTGTACCCTCTAGGAAGCAAGGGAGGGACTACTTCCGGGGTCCACAAACTCTGTAAAGGGCCAGGTAGTATCTCAGACCACCTCTGCTACAGCCACTCAACTCTGCCATTACCGCACAAAAAAAGGTCATAGAAAATATCTAAAGGATGAGTGTCATTGTGTTCTAATAAAACTTTATTTACAAAACAGGTTGTCAGCCAGTTTTAGCTCATGGGGTACTGTGGCTTGACCACTAGACTAGTTAAAACATCAGCACCATTAGAGCAAAGTAGAATCTTCTTTTCTAAAATCTCCTATTCATAACAGACCAGAAAACATACCCCCTTCTGCTTCTAAGACCGTGCCATTTCTTTCTCTACCATTAACGTTTTATTTTGACTTTATAACTCTTTAACTGCATGAAACATTTACATAAAACAGTAAAGTATAGTGATGTATTCATTATTTTTTACTACCTGGAGGATGAGTGAAAATGAAATGCACTCACCAGCTGCCATAGTCAACTGATAAAATTATGTTCTCCATTCATTGATCAGTATATAAAATAGTATAAGAAATACATATTCTGTTACCTTATAAGCATAATGTATGAAACTTATAATTGCTTCTAACACTAAATCCCAACTCAGTCTGCAGGAGACACGAGGCAAGCAAATAACTGAAAAATCATGTCCTCGGCCTAATATAATCTTCAGGATTATGTTCAATATGCACGTTAAGTAGAGTGAAAACAAGCCATGAAATTTTGCATCAAGGGAATGCTCTTACACAAGTCGACTGGAATATTTACATATTTCCCCCTTCCAGTGTAATAGGTAGGATGGTTCTTCACCTGTAGAGGAATGTAGGATGCTTCAAGTATCACTAGAACAGAGTTTCACAGATAAATGGTTGTAATGTACGTTTTTATAGAGATGCATACTTATTCGTAGACACTTGTATATCATGTGTGCTCACTGTACACGTGTACACGTGCATATATGTATATGCACACGTGGAGATACACACACACACATACATATGTTTCAGGCTCTGTTGATTTGATCTTATTTTGTTTAGGCTCTGGCAGTATTCAAGGCAGAAAGAGAAGAGTATTCAGACATGAGCAAACACCTTATAATCGCTGGACTGCTCTGTCAGTCCCCGGGGCCTGCAGCTGAGTGTGGCACATTCAACACACTGTGGCACCAAAGGAGTCAGGATTCCACACCTGCTTCTCCTTTCCTGTTACCACACCCCAGCTCTCCCTGTCACTACCGCCGGTCACCAATTCTTTCCCTGCTGGAAATTCCTTTCTTTTTTCGTTATATTGAGACTTTTTCCTCATTATTTTTTTATTTCAAGCTCGTGAGGGCTTCATGTCTTATTTGTCGTTAGGGATGCAATAATGCAATCTCTGTTGTAAAAGGAGAGATTTATTTATTTATTTTAGAGAAAGATCGTGGGTGGGGGAGGGGCAGAGAGAGAGAGACAAGCAGACTCTGTGCTGAGCACAGAGCCTGATGTGGGGCTCCATCCCCTAACCCTGAGATCGTGACCTGAGCCAAAACCAAGAGGCTGCCACTTAAGCGGCTGAGCCACCCAGGCGTCCCCTAATGCGCTCAGTTGTTAAAGATTTATAGTTTTTCCACACTGAAACACATTTTCTACTATTCTGCTCTCATGGCTTTGTAGATATGTATAAGTATTCTGAGATGGCAAAAGAGCTCTTAATAAATTACCATGTGCAGCTACCTTATTTAGCGGATTCAAAGTCTGCTGACTATTGTGAAAACAAAACAAAACAAAAATCATGGATATAAATCACCTGAGGCTGATAGAAGCCTAATTCTCATGTTTAATTCCTGATCTCAAATCATTTTATTCATTGAAATGATCTCATTATTCTCATGGATTGACTTTGTAATATCATACGTTTGAACTTGTAAAACAAACGTACAATAGTATATTTTATTAGTTTTAACTTTTATCTGTTTTCCCATACGTGTTTACCGTAAACACATACGGGAAAACTGTTTTAGAGTAAAACACGCAGTCTTGACTATGAACTATTATATTTTAAAAAATTTCCCGTTACTTAAAAACAAAATGAAAATCAGTGAAACAATAAAGTAAATATGATGTGGAATGAGGATGTTGATAAGTGAATATGCCGTATGCTGAGATATGTCACCAAATCAGGTTAAACAATGAAAACTTAAGGACTAAAGTGTCTAGGACTGTTTCCGAAGCAGTTAGAGAAAGAGCCTGAATACTGCCAGGGAAACTCATTCCCGGGTCCCCCTATGTGAAAGCACAAAGACCAGACCTGCTCTGTCAGAACTAGAGACGGAGCAAGCAGTCCGTGTCTCTTTGTCCCTCCTAGTTGCCCTTCTAAAGTGTGTCAGACTCTTTTCTAGGCACTGGCTTCAATAAAATAGTAACGTTCTTGCTCTCAAGGAACTTATGTTCCAGTGTGAAAAAACAAGCAAGAAGCATAATGTATACCTCATCATTATAATGAAAATATTAAGAACATAATAATATCACACAACAGAAGAAATAGAGTAGGTTCATCTCATCAAGAGTGCTAGGCTGGG
>JAQQSY010000107.1:0-46690 GCA_028646535.1 Procyon lotor
GAGGATTCCCTGTTACTTAACGTCAGGGCCCCACCCCTAACCTTGACTCACAGCCTCCGAAGGAAGGGTACGGTGCTCTGAAAATCAGGTGCTGGGGAAACCTGGGCCTCGGGCAGACCTCATCCCTGGGGACTCCCCAGGTTTGCTACCGGGGTCTTCTCCGGATGGAGCAAGCAAAGACGGTGGCATGCACCCTATAGCACACCAATCAGCAAGTCAGTGCTCCTAAGAGGCCCCGTCCAGGAGAAGCCCTCCTTCCTCCAGGCCAACACAGGGTCCAGCAAACACAACCAGGAATGGACTCCAGCCCCCACTTCGCCCACCCCCTCAGCGGAGGGCCGGGAATCAGGACACAAGCCGCACCCTGGTTGGCAGAGGCCTTTGATGCAGAATTCCCTTTTCCTTACAGAAGTGTCTGAGGGGTTGCCCGCGTGCTCTGGGCAGGCAAGGTTGGAGGTGCCTGCTCAGCGAAGGTGAGGACGTGGCGGAGGCAGATGCCCTCGGCTCACGGTTGACACGGGGCCCTTACCGCCGCTGGGTTTCTCCGGACTTGACCCGGATGCGCCTGATATTCAGCTCCCGCTCCGAGCTGCGGGGCTGAGACAAGTAGCTGCGCAGCTCCTTCCACAGGTTGTACCAGGACTGAACGGTCCCCTCCCAGGTGAGCTTGATCTTCAAGAGGTCTCCCAGGTCCTCCTCGGTGTAGACCAGGAAGGTGTTGGTGGCATTCAGCCCGATCTGCTCCACTCTACAAGGGGACACCGGGGCAGGTGTCACCGACCTGCCACTGGTGAACTATCCCGCCATGTGGGCTGATACGGTGGCTGCACCTGCCCCGCGGGGACGGCAGAGAAATGGGCCCACAGACACTGGTCTCTCGCTGAACTCCCAGGCCCTTCCTTCCTGTCCCTCTCACTTGACACCCGGGGGGCCTGTCCCACCCCACTTGTGTGCGAGAGTGTGTGCATGCACACCTGATCCCCCAACTAGACCCTGAGCCCTAGGAAGCGAGTACTTTGATGACATCACTGGGCAATCCCAACATTACTTGGCACGGTGTGTTGGACCTTGCATGCGTTCGACAAATACACACCGATTGCTACGGGCCCTTCCCACAGACAGCTAGAAACGGTGCAGGCATGGCATTTATGTTCCAAATTTCCTACAGCCTCAGGTGACAGGCGTTGCCCGAAATGAAACAGCAGTTTCTGTCCAGCTGATCCAGCAGCTTCTCTGCCGCTGATTCATCCAAGGGCATCCCTCCCAGAAAGGGTCTGAGTCAAGGGCTTGGTGGAGACTGTGGACCACAGACCAGCCCCTCCCGAGGCCGTCAGGCTGCACTTCCCTGTACGCGTTTGCACATTCCCACGCTCGCTCATTCTTAGACTGACTTGTTTCTGGTCCCGAACGCATCAAAGGGAGCTCATGACTTACATTTCCAAAGGCAGAAGCTGGGAGTCTGCACTCGTGCCATAAAGGGTGACGTAAAAGTTGGGTTCGATTTCTCCCTTCATCTTGTAGCTGAAGATGTGGATTTTCATCTGATAATGGTAAACTGCAGAGATGGCCGAACAAAGGCATTCTTGAGCTTTGCTGGCCCTCTCAGGATACCCTGACTCAAACTGAGTCACCCAGCACACTGAGTTTATAGGGGATGACGTCCCTTTGGTCCAGCCCAGCCCCTGGCCCCCCTCTGCTCTTGTTCAGTGCAATGGCATAAGGGATCGCTGCAATATCCAATGAGCCCCAAACTTGGAGTTCAGGGAATCTGGAGGAGAGTTCCGGCCTAGCAACTCTTGGAGCTGTGTGACCTTGAATGAAGGACCAAGGTATTAACTCTTTGGACCCCAGCTTCCTCATTTGTAAAATAACACCCAAAACCCCTCTGGTCTTAGAGCATGTCATAGAAATGCAAGCCATGACTTTGATTCCCTGTTGGTCCTATCTCAGATGTGTTGTGACACTCAAAACTATGAAATCGCTTTGCAAAAGGCAAATGCAAAGAAATGAAAAAATTCCTATCTTCATACAAATTTAAGAGACTGATATTGTGATCAAGGAGGGACGATGCGCACCACGAAAGGAGTCCCCACCACTTATGTCTAATGATGAACCTTCTTAGGGCGTGCACAGCGTCGTCTGGTTTGCAATGATTTGATTTCACCGTGCCGGCCCCATCTCCCGGGCTGGGATGTGCCCTCTCCACAATATGGTATTGAGAGGAAGGGGAAAGATGAAGGGCCTTCCTCAGGGCGCCGTGGGGATGGAGGGTTACCTCTGAAAGGCATGCCTGCCCGGGTTTTGAGATACATTTTGCTGTTCCTCTTGCTCCTCGTCTTCTTAGCGTTGTAGCCAATGCTGTTACACCGGTTCTTCCGGCAGCTGAGACAGATCCCCTTTTTGAAGCGGTTTGAGTCCGTGCACTGGAACGCAAAACTCGGCTTGTCCTGATTCACCAGGGAGTCGACAAAGAGGTGTACAGCCCGCTCGTGTTCGCATTTCACCACCTCCGTGATTGCTGGCGGAGGGAGACACGGGGAACATGCAGCATGAGCCTCTGCTCAAATAGAGATTGTGACCCCGAGCCCCACGGAGGTCAGGTACTTCGCTCAGAGTCACACGATCGGTTGGTTACAAAGTTAGGAGTAGCATTTGGATTTTCTGGCCCACGGCACGTCAGGACCTCTTGTAAGCAGAAGCTAAGGCCAATGGTTCCATAAATCCTAGGACCTTAAGAGAAATTTGACAAAGCCATCCCATCCCTTTCTCAGTTACACCACTGGCCTTAAGGAATGGTAAGGTCCCGGCGTTGACCTCCAAGTCCTGCAGGGGCTGCTTGGGTAGTATCCCAGTGGGAGAGGGCTGCAGTCTTCAGACTGAATGAGATGTAGCAATACTGCTGGGACCCAAGGCAGTGAGCGAGTGAGAAACCCAGAAAGAGGTGGGTCACTGCGGTGGCCCATCAGTTTCAGCAGCAAATTCAGGTCAACCCAAGACTGCTGAGAACAAGCTCAGGCATTCAGAAGGTAGATCATAGGTGAATGGAGACACCATCTTGGTTTTCCTTCTTTAAAAGGCCACAAAAAGGGGGCACCTGAGTGGTTCAGTGGGTTAAAGCCTCTGCTTTCAGCTCAGGTCATGATCTCAGGGTCCTGGGATCAAGCCCCGCATCAGGCTCTCTACTAAGCAGGGAGCCTGCTTCCCCTTCTCTCTCTGCCTACTTGTGATCTCTCTTTCTCTGTCAAATAAATAAATAAAATCTTTAAAAATAAATAAATAAAAATAAAATGCCACAAAAAATTAAATTTTAGTGCATCCATTCTGTAGAAGATTATATAGCCTTTAAAAAGAATAAGGGAGGGGTGCCTGGGTGGCTCAGTCAGTTAAGCGTCTGCCTTTGGCCCAGGGTCCAGGGATCGAGCTCCACACTGGGCTCCCGGCTCAGTGAGGAGCCTGCTTCTCCCTCTCCCTCTGCCGTTCCCCTGCTTGTGCTGTCTCGCACTTGATCTCTCAAATAAATAAATAAAATCTTTTAAAAAAAGAATAAGTTAAGTAAACCTATGTGTTCTGATGCTTAAGGATAGTCATTACATATATATATATATATATATAATGACTGAAAAAGGAAAGTTACAGAATGTGATTTTGAAAAATATAACTTCTTTTCCTCACATGCACGCACACACATGCGCGCACACACACATTTTCAAAGAAAAAAGGATCGGAAGGATACATACACAATTGCTACCTCTGAAAAATAAGAAGAGGGAGTGGGAGAAAGGGGTTTACTTTTTGCTGTATGCTCAATTCTGCATTGATTGATTTTTCCCCCAACAAACACATAGTCCTTTTCTTATAAAAAGAATTTAACCAAAAGTAACTGGGACCTCAAAGCATGAGAACGCCAAGCAGAGACCCATAGATGGCTGTTAACAAGCCTGTGGAAGGACGAACTATACACAGGGGTTGGCAGCCCCGATATAATGAAATGAACACTGTTGGGAGCAGTACTAGCTCAGGCTGATTTAGGGGGAGATGTGATAACCGAGTCAAACCTCTCCATGAAGCAGAAAATAAGGAACTCACTTCCATATGCGATTGACCCCAAGACGTCGTTGAGTCCACAGCCCGGTTGGAAGTCACCCCCGTTGGGGTAGATGTCGATGTGGCCCACGGGCATCTGAATCCCGATGCTCAAGCCGAAGGAACGTGTGTAGGTGTGGAGGACGTCCACGAAGTCCGCATCGTCAGGGGACAGCCTCTTGTGGATGTCCACCCCTTCAAACAGGGGCCCGGCGGGATCCAAACCTACAGCAGAAGAGGGAGCCAGGACCAAGTGTGTCAGTTGTGCCATGTCCATGAGTCCCGAGTTACAAGTAAATCCACGTGTGTGCAAGGAAGGTCTCCTCGGAGTCTAGCCCCATAAATCTGGAACCGTGTGATGCCTGCACTTGGGGAACCTGCGCTTTCTTCTAAAGCCTTCACCTGTCCTCCTAACTCGGTGGACCCAGAAAACTGGCTGCCAGGTTCACAATGACATGCAGCTCCCGGGAGCCCCCGCTTGTCAGAAATGGAGCAGTTCTAGAAAGAACTCAGCCTGGCCGAACTAAGCCATTCATCCCATTTATTCTGCCACCGAAAGCCTTCCATAGCCTTAATCTAGCAGACCTTTTCTGGAATAACCAAGCTACCTGTATGTCCTGGAGGGAAGACTCAGTTTACCCAAACTGAGCTATATGCATGTGGACTTACTCTTCCCCTCCTTTTGGTGATGAATCAGGCCCAAGGGTCGAATGGCAAGATCAGGGGTAGGGGCCACACCAGACACGCTGAGGATCCATATCCCAAGCCCCCAGAATTCCTGTATTTTGCAGCTAGAAGGTGAAATCTTTTTGCACTAAACGGGCAAACAGCAACATAGACAGAACTGGCTCTCACATTGCAAACAGCACAAATATCACTGGGAGCTTGTTGAAAATTCAAATTTTACTATGTAGCTATAAAAAAAAAAACTCTGGAAAGAGGGACATCTGGGTAGTTCAGTTGGTTAAGTGTCTGCCTTTACCTCAGGTCATGATCCCAGAGTCCTGGGATCGAGTCCCACAGGGGGCTCCCTGCTGGGCAGGGAGCCAGCTTCTCCCTCTCCCTCTGCCTGATGCTCCCCCTGCCTCTGCTCTCTCTCTCTAATAAATAAAATCTTAAAAAAAAAAAAAAAAAACTTCTGGAAAGACCACACAAGCTACTGGCGACCTGTGTATAAGTGTTCGGGCAGAGAGGGTGGGGAAGGAAAGCGAGCAGGTAGTAGCAACAAGAAAAGAGACTTTTATTTTGGAACCGCATGAATGGAAACCATTCAAAAAAAAAGTTTGCAAAACATGAGATGCAGATGCCCCAATCCCCTGGAGATTCTGATTGCCAAGTCTGGTGAGGAGCACAGAAATGTGTATTTATGCCCCAGGTGATCCTAAAAGGAGGTGGTCTATGAACTAGATTGGAAAAAACTCCCGCCGTCAGTATTATCGGCAACATTGAATCTAAACATCGTAATCCATACAGTTCGTGCAAAATATGAAGAGATTAAGTGCTTGTCAGTGTAAATCCTAGCCGCTATTACCAAGCTCTAGTAATTATGGGAGCCAATTCATGGCGGCCTGGACGGCTGTCTGCTCTGCAGACACAGGGAGAGGGCCTAGAGAAAGCTGAGGCGACGCACACCCTTTAGTCTAGAGCAGTGGTCCTCAGCTGGAACTGATTCGGCTCCTGAGGGGACATTTGGCAATGTCTGGAGACATTTTGGGTTGTCACAGTTGCGGGGAAAGCGAGAGAAGCTGCCAGCAGCTAGTGGGTGGAGGTCAGGAAGGCCGATAAACACACAGCAAGGCTCGGGTCAGCTCCCATGACAAAGCATTCGCTGACCCCAAATAGGAACGGTGTTGAGGCCCAGGCACCGCGGTCTGGAAACACCACGTCAGAGAGGAGTTAAGACTAAGAACAGAGTCGTGAAAGGAGGACATGGGTGACAGAACCCGTCAGATCCCAGCCCAAGAGAACCAGGGGGCACACGGCGAGGCTTGAATCGCTGGGGTGATTTCAGACTAAACAACGGGCAGAGCTATTGTCTGGAATGGACAGTAAACTTATGAAACTCGTCACTAAGGAGAGCTGTAGAGGCTGAAAGTAAGCAGGTGGCAGAAGAAGTTTAGAGAAATGCCCGTATGACCAAGGCAGAAAGGAAGCCCCGGGCGGCCTGGTGGTTCATCTGCAGCCCAGGGCCCCAAAGGAGGATGGCACAAAAGCAGTGACCCCCGGCGCAGCCCACGAGGATGCGGTTCAGAGGCTTCCAAGGGCTACAGTACCAACACAAGCAGCCTCCCCCTGCCTCTTGCTATGTTTTCTGGAAGAAAGAAAAAGAGAGAGAGAAAACCATTCTGCTTTGCAACCAATACAAGAGAGGGGCTCTTGGCTTGATGTGAACAAAGGTCTCCACCAGACGGTCAGTGCCATGGAAACCAAGCTGGGCCAGAGGAATGCGGGCGGCTGACAGGGCTTCTGGAGAAGATGGCCGGAGGGGGGTGCGGGGGGCAGGCTGAGGCTTCACCTACCCAGACTCCCCCAGCCTGACACAGAGCCGGGGCTCACAGATGCTGGGGGAAAGTCACACCATTTACCTTTTTAAACTAGGAATGGGAGGGAGAGCTTGTTCCCTCCAAAAAAGGAACAGGTGCGGAACTGCCCCTTCTTCCATTCAGTCAGAGCCCTTCCAAAGATGTTCGGTCCAGCAAATGGAACACGCACGCACACGTGCATACCCACCCAGGAAAACCTCTGCACTCTGGCCTGGCGGGGCAGGGCCTGCTGCATTTCAGCTGCTATATTATCTCCACCAACAAAGGGAGGTGGGGTGGTCCGGTGGCTAGGTACGGGTTCTGCAAGCTGATGGCCTGGGCTTGAATACCCATTATTTAAGCACCTAGTTTCCCATCTGTATGGGAATGAAGCCGAAGGGCCCCTTTTGCCCCATTGCAATGTGTCTTAGAGAGCATAAAGTCCTTGTTACATCTTAGGTACTTGACATTGGGAAGCATCTGGCCTGGGGTCTATACAGAGTGGACACTGAACTCATAGTTCTTGAATGAACGAATGAATCTGCTTGCTTATTTGTAACTAACTGGACACAGGTTCAATCAGAAATCTATGACCTCTTCCCTAGTATAGCACAGAATTCTCTCAAAAGGTGAAACTCGGGGATACCCCGAGTCCACAGACCCAGCCCACAGCTCTAATCCAAGCAAGACCAGGGTTCAGGTGTCCCCCTGTTGGCCTCTGTACAGCGGCATCATGGGTCTTAGGACCCCACACAAGCTGCAGCCTGGTCCTTTGACTAGTTGAGAGCAGCTGGTTCCCAGGCCCATGGGAAGACTACCACCCGAGAGGGGAGGGGAGCACACACGCCTCCCCCATCGGACACGCACAACAGCCCGCCTCAGGTGAGCCACATACCCTCTGCAGGGCTGCTTGGCAACTGGGCAGAGGGTCCTCCTTCCTGCCGTGCTCACGCAGCGCCTGCCCACAGAGAAGGGCTGAAGAAAAGGGGCGTGCCCCGGGCAGGCTCGGAGCCCTGATTAGCATTCGGCCAGCGGAGGCCGCCTCTCAGCAGCCGCCACCCAAACAGGCAGGGTGAAAGAGCTAGAAAACTCTTCCCTAGCCCCATCTCATTTCAGATTCAGAAAGAGGGAACGGGAGGATCTGCAGCTTGTCCTTGCAGCCAGTGACCCTCCTGGGCGGCAGGGGGATGGGGACGTGATACCCGTACGTGCTGCAGTCTGAACAAGGCCGGTCTGGCTCTAAAGCATCATGCCTCTCACTGGGGCCAGGGGGGCTGCTCGGACAATGGGGCCAGAGTGGCTTACAGCTGAACAACTTTGCACCAGCAATGGGTTCGTGAGCAGTCACGTGACCACACAATCACTGTCCACCCAGGCCCTTGGGCCCCACAGGCTTGGTAAACAAAAACGAGGCTCTCAAGCTATGCTAAACCAAATAACTGGACCTAAAGGAGTGTGTGCGTGTGCACGTGTGCATGTGTGTATTAGACTGAAGCCCAGCCATGACTGGAGGTGGGCCAATAACATTTCACAAATATAAATGTTTTTAAATCTACCCCACCAGCTTGGTGCTAAAACCTGAAAGTCTGCCTTTACTAAATTGTGTGTTAGCTAGGGACTCCCTTCTTCCTGTTTTAAAATAAAAACACTGCCAGGAAAGAAATGGATCAAGCCTCTCCTCGGTGACCAGTTGGGCCTCACCTTGGAGGTGAGAGGGAAGCCAGTAATGATGACGAATCTGAGAATTCTAGAAGGAAGATAAAAGCTTAGGGCAACAAATTTGCCATTAATTTCAGCCTGGGGAAAGCACAAAAATGGGAAAGAAAATCTTTCACACTTTTCCAATCACTAGATGATTTAATCCAAACACACATCAGAAGCTCACCAAGATGGAAAACACAATTTTTTTCACTGATGACCTGGGTGCCAACATCAGAATGGCCTCTTTAATGACAAAGTTGAAGCATCCATTCTAAACAGATAATTACCACTAATAAACGTGCCAACAAAACATTGGGGAAAGGCTGCTGTTGGCGAAAGAGAAATAAGGCAGAATTCAAACTCGTTCATTTCGCTGGAGGTCCTGAGCATCACTTGCAGAGAACAGAGTGAACCTCAGAGGTTCACAGGTCAGGATCCACCCCAGTTCCGCACATTAGTTATTAGCTGTTCACCCCTGGGCATTTCCATGCTTGTCACACTAGACCGGTGGTTTTCAAACTGTGTTCCGTGGTGCTCTGGGACCCTGAGAGCTCTCTGGGGAAGGGGAAGACCCCAGAGCAAAGCGAACCCACCATCCATCCAGCTTCTACCGGAACATCCCTTGTTTCATGTATCAGGGTCCTACACAAGTTCAACTTGAAAGAAGGACTCCATGTCTAAAAAGAACACTGGCAAGCTCCAGATTAGATATCCTCCGGGTCCCTTCCGAAGCTAACCCTCCATGGCTCCCTTGTGTGGGAGCACTCTGGTGCAGACAGCCAGCTTGGCAGGGGAGCCGAGGGAGCTGGGGGCGAGCCCACAGCGCAGGACGCAGATCCTACCTGTGATTCTGCCCACCGTGCCTTTCACGAAGTTGCCAGCATACCCAGCCACGTGAGCGCCGAGGCTGTAGCCGATCAGGTGGACATTGCCAAGGGAAAAATCATCCTTCTCCTGTGGGAAGTCACAAAAGCGACCGTGAGTAAAGTGTGTGGTCCGGAGCCCACAGGGTCTGGCTTTAGACCCAACAATTCAACAATTCTATGGTGACAAGGAAGAGCCAGGGGAACCGGGGACAGACTGGCCAGGGCATGGCCCGCGTTGCTGGCAGTGAGACAGGAACCGGACATCGCCAGGGAAAGGGAGAGCAAAAGGACTTTACGGCTCTTTAAATACCGAGTGCTGACGGCAGGGTGGAGGTTGTGACTAAAGGCCGCATCCCTGACCCTTGGGCTACATTTCCATTCTCTCGGGCACTACGGGGGGCACCGGACTCGCTGGAGACTAAGCACCAGCCACGGCCTGCAGCAGCCTACTGTCTCCCCGCCTCTGAGGCCCCGGGAGCTGCTGGCCTGCTCACCGCGAGCCCACCCGGGATACCCAGAGAGAGGGCACTTCACTAGCAGGGTGAGGACGTGGGGCCTGGACCCCACAGCTCAGAAACCCAGCTCTACCAAACCACCCAGGCAGAGAACGGGGGTGCCGCTCGAGAAGCCTAACCAGACTGCTGCCAGGATTCATCAGACTCCATGAGCGAAAGGAAGGTCCGACTGGAATCGCCCAGATCATGGGGTCCCTTTGCCAGCACACCCCTGCCTCCGGGTAAGTCTGCTGATCTCACGCAAATCATTAACCTCTACAGAGTGAAGGTAAGACCTCAAGATCTGTTTTCCACACTTGGTATTTTAAGCGTGGCATTAGACTGCATTGGTTGGAACCGATCCTCTCCTGCCCCTGAGGACAACCACCCTTCAGAGGAAAAGAGCAGACTTTGGGAAGTTTTTAAGATTTCAAGCTGGTCGCAGGTCCTGACTATTCCCAACCCGAGAGCGTGAGCAAGTAACGACCTGTCAGTCAGATTTTCTTCCGGCAAATAAAGCAACAGGCAAGATCCGGAAATATATCAATAACTGAAACGCTTTCCAAAGGTCCAGCTTTCAAGCGTTTCAAGCAACACTCAATTCAGTAAAAATTTGAATCCCAAGACATTCTTAGACTCGTGGAGTTCACTGCAACACAGTCTGAGCTGTATTTTCTTAAGAAGGGTCCAGTTCGGGGCACCTGGGGGGCTCAGTGGTTAAGCGTCTGCCTTCAGCTCAGGTCATGATCCCAGGGTCCTGGGATCGAGCCCCACATCGGGCTCTCTGCTGGGCAGGGAGCCTGCTTCCCCCTCCCCCATTCCCCCTGCTTGTGTTCCCTCTCTCGCTATGTCTCTCTCTGCCAAATAAATAAAATCTTAAAATAAAATTAAAAAAAAAAGAGGAGGAGGTTCAGGGTCAGGATCTTGTTCTTCAAAGTGGTTACCTGCAGCCAGTCGAGCATCCTTGCCACACTGTGTCCCACCACCCTGGTGTTATTGACCGCGTCCGTGTAAAGCTGGTGGGCCAGGGGGAGCCAGTCAACCACGACGACATTGGCTTCTTTCTCTCTCATCTGCAGGGCTGACACCAGCTTGTAGAGCCAACTTTCAAATATGCCACTCATCTGCAAAGAAAACAAGACAGTTCTTACAATTCTTCCTATGGGCTTCTTAAGTCCCGATGAATACAGAATTCGGTTCCATGACCGTCTCCCCAGCCAGTTCCAGAATGTTCACAATGGCTGCTCAGGCAACAAACATTTGCACACAAACAGGGCCGGCCACAGGCAGGGTCACTACGTGTTTTCTTCCATTGCTCTTTCTCTCTTGCTTTTCCCATCAAATTTCCATACCTGGTGTCTTAGGCTACCACCCACTGTCCAGGAGAGCCACTATGAGACACGTGTTGGTGGCCATTCTGGCCTGGGGTTAGCCTGAGTCCCTGTCCAGACAAGCAAGTGGCCCCAAAGGCGGCTGGGAAGGGCTGCCCTGGAGAATTAGCTTCTCTCTCAGAGACGCAAGGAGATGCTGTCTCTAGGCAAATGCAGAGCTAACAGATGACCCCATCCCACAGCTCATCTCTGCCACCCCTCTCAAGTCCAGAGTAGGGAAGATCTCTCCCTGGAATCCCAAATTAGAACTCAGAACACATTTTCCCACAGAAGCAAAGTTATAAATAGTGCCTAAGTCCAGTTGTAAACCTATCCACATGTACAGTATTATATAGATAGATTTTCCGTGCCTGGCCTGGGAACCCAAATGCCATTTACAATCTTGCTTCTATGGGAAACTGTTGTTCCAAGTGCCAAACAGATTACAAAAGAAGTTTCTGGAATGCAACCCATTTGTAAGTTGCAGGCAGTTTGTATTTGCATTTTGACAGGGGGCCTTAAAAAGGTTCAATTGTATGATTCTAATTGTAGGCTGTGGGATGAGGCTGGATAGCCAAGCCCCTCACCACCCCTCCAGGCACATTAGGTAGACGGGGACTTACCCCCCTCCCACCCCCAGGGCTGACCCCAGCAGTTGGTGATAGACCTAAAGACCCAGAAAGCATGTAACGGATATGAATTTCTCATCATTAAAAGGAGGAATGTCCCCTCCCAATTAGCCCAGGCAGAAACCTGCTCATTTAATAGTGTCATTTTCCTGCAGACCATCATTATATGATTGAATAAACCCCTCGCTGGTCAAAATCTTCTAAAGCCGAGCGTTAAAGCCCTTTTTTGTTGAAGTTTGTCATGGGCCTTTCAATGTGAATTGCTCAGCTAGGGCACATAAAGAGCCCCAATGCCTTTAACCAGAGCCATCTCTGTGCAAACAGGAGGGCACTGTGCCAGCGGCGGCCAGCGAGCCAGGCCAGCTGGCCCTCCATAGACTCTCAGAGCCAGTCAACTTGCTGCCGTTCAGCTCGGCTCTTAGGGAGGGATGGCCCCCGCGAAGCAGTGGTTGACCAATGTAATTAAGTGTAATTAGAGGGCCCCTTAAGAGCCCGTGGAGCTGGGCCGCTGCCTTCAGGAGAGCCACTTTCTGAAAGCCCTCTGTGTGCCAGCATTAAATACCACCCTGCTGGAGTCCATATTGCCCCTCTGCGAAGGGCCCATTACATTCTTCACAGCTGTCTGCAACACAAGCAGCCCACAAGAAAAGAGGGAGGGGGGGGCAGAATCGGGAAGCACCAGTCTTCTTTTTAATCGACCAAAACAAAGGAAACCAAATCTGGTGTTGAGCCGCAGAACTCCCTCCCCCGGGCTCACCGTCCATCCATGAATGATGAAAAAGGTTTTGGCGGTCATGTTGAAGCCACAGTCTTCCAAGGGCTGGTTGTGGCCGAGGGAGAGGTAGCATCCTTCGTGGTCTGAGTCCCCAGAAGTGCGGAGGTTGAATCTTACAGGAGGTTTGGCAGAAACCTGTAGATTCCTGGGTTTGTGGCGCTCATCTAGGGGAGAAAGAACAGCGCATGGGCTCACCTAGTGGGCTCGGACAGTGAGCTATCTGGAGCCTAGTTCTAGTTCAGCCTTGAACACATGACTTAATCCTCTGGGTTTCAGTTTCTATACCCGCCAAACGTCTTCTCCCCACTTCCCAGAACAGTTGCAAAGATAGGATAAAGGGACAGCTCCTCCATATTGAAAAATCTCAGTTCGTCACTAGTCCTAATTACTGTGAATTACCGTGACTCTGAAATCAGCAGGTATCTCTTGCTTTCCTTTCCTCTTCCCTATCAAATGAGTTCTCTTTCCCTCAAGTGACAAACAAATTACCAAAAAATATTCCAATTTTGAAAGACTTGGGATTTTAGAATTAGAGATAAGAAGCCATCAACTATCATACAATGGGCTTCCCCAGCACTCCCAGCTGGATTCCAGCGCTTACTCCAAAGACCTTGTGCATCCGCAGAACTCCTTGCCATGCCAGACACGAGTCAGACGCTCGTCTAGTTTGTTAAATAAATGACTGAAGCCACGGGGGAAATTCATAAGAGCAGCAAAACCACTCTTTCCCACTCCGCTGCTCTCACACAGTGCCCAGGTCCCAAAACACAGCAGATGCCCCTGAGGTCTCTATGACCTCTTAACTCAAAGCACTTTATCGCTGAGCTATTACAAACAGTCATAAAAAGAACCCCACCATGCATTCTTCCAGACATCCAGGAAACTATCCCTTGATAACAGGCTAGGAAATTAGCAAATCAAACTCTCCTGTCACCCAGAGATCAAAGGAAAAAATACCGAATGACCACCCCAGGAGTTTCACTTATCCCAGAGTTAAGAAACAAATGGAATCATGGAAGGAGAGGCCAAAATAGTAGAGAAGGTGGCCGAGGGGAGGAAAAGAATACACTAGATTTAAAAGGATCGGGTTCCAGAAAATGCGACCAAATATATATGAGCAGACCTTCGTTTTAACTGTCATTAAAATAATGAACAAAAGCCCCAACAGGCAGAAATTTGAACCACGGACAAAAATAACTGGCCTCCCCAATTCCCACCCAGGTAACCATTCACAGAGACCAGATGGGGAATTGTACGAGTAAAGGAAGCCTGCCTTCAGGCTTCCCGGGGCAGATTTGTGGATAAACCCACATAGTGACATAAAACGTTCACCTGACTATCTGGCCTTCCTTCTCGGACCCCAGAGTTCTCCTGCTTCGTTCCTACTACTTTCAGCCTGGGTCGGATCCGCATCTGGGGCTTGATGACTGTTCCTCACTCATGTGCCCTCATGGCTCATTCTCTTACGTCCTTCAGTTCCTTGCTTGGAGGTCAACCTCACAGTGAGGGAAGCCTGCCTATGGATTAAAACTGTACCACCTTCCCCACCAGCATCCTGTTTCCCCTCTGCTTTACTTTTCTCCTACTGAGCATCATTTAAATATTTTAATGAGTTTACCGGCTGTCTTCCCACTACTGAAACGTAAGCTTCATGAGGAAGAGATCACCTGTTTTGTTCGTTTTTGTATTCCCTGCCCCCCCCCCACACACACACATCCCAGAAGAGTGCCTGGCACTAAGCAGGCACACAATAAATACTTTCTCGACTGAAAAGAATGACCAAATGCTCCTGTAGCATTTTACAGGAGAGGAGCTGGAGATGTGACCTACCCCAGGTCATAGTTCTAGTTAATACTAGAACATGCAAAGTAAAGCAAAGCTTTCCCATTCATTCAAATTAACCTGCCCACGTGTACATAAACTGACATGGGCCAACAGCATGTCCATGAGGGCTCAACCTCCGCAGAATAGTAAATGAGATAATGGGGTGGGGTTTAGGGGATCTCCCCTCTTCCCTGCTTAACGAATTGACTAAGCACCCCCCCGCCCCGCGGCCGATGACCCTACCCTCATTCCACCGGGCAGCCTCCCTCTAATGGAAGAGACTGCCATAAAGAACTCAGGAGGAAGAAAGGCCAGCACCTAGGAGGAGGAAGGTGAAGAGAGGTAGGTAAGAAGAGGAAGAGCGGTGAATAGACCCAGCAGCTTTTGGTCACAGTCACGGTCAGGTTACTCACCAAATGCTCCCCGCAAGCGCTAATCAACCCACAGCCAGCTACCCTCCTCCCTTAACTTTCCAAACACCTATACCCAGATTAGAGGGAGGGGCACCAGGCGACTTAGCTCTAACAACCTTCTCGCCTCGCAAAGGACAAAGTTGAACAGCCTCCGACTCTGCGGGTTGGACCGCACGGATCCAGGGATCCTTACCATGGAAGGGGGTGGGGCGAGAAGGTGAGCGCGGACCAGCGCACCCGCCCGCCGACGGCCTCTCGGACGCCTGGCTGGGGATGTCCCCGGCAGAAGCGCCAAGGAACAAGTGAAGTGCAACCTGATTAGGAGGAGCGATTAGGCAATGGGAAAGGCGAGAGGATTCCGCAGGCACCAGGAGGGGCTGGGGAGGGGTCGGCAAGGCAGAGACGGGACGTGGCACAGAGAAGTTGGGGGGTGGGTGGATGGAGGGAGTAAGAAGAGTAAGTGCTCGTTACCTTGCAGCCGTGCCTCCGGACCTGGGGGTGTGGAGCTTCCCGCGGCAAAGCAACAATAGACGCTCCAGAGGTAGAGCAGAGGAACGGAGTTTCGCATCCTTCCCCGCCACACCCCCGTCCCCAAAACAGGACCGAAACAGGGGACGCCTCTCGGGGTTTCTAGCAGTCCGCGCGGGTAAGACCCGGCGTGGGCAGCCCTCTCTTGGCCAGAGAGCGGTGGCCTTGGCCAGCTGAAGGTGAAGGTGGGAGTGAAAATTTGGCTAATCTGAGCCGCGAGGAGTGGCGGGGAGTGTGAAGGGGCTTGAACTGGATCTGCCCTCACCCGGGCCGCCCGCCCGGGAAGCCAGGACTTGCCGCTGTCACTCCAAGAACTCCCGGCGAGGTAGTTTTTTAAAGTATGGGAGTCATCTGACCCATCGCCAGATGGTGATTTGCATAATTTATTCCCGTCCCCGGACCCTGATTGGTCACACCTTCGCCGACGCCAGAACCCAGACTCCCCAAAGTTTGAATGAAAGCGCCGCACACCCACCGCGTGGACGCTCAGCGCTCGCGGCCTCGCTTCCAACTCCGCCCGCTTGGCTGGCAGCCGAGCTCCCGCCACCCCACTTCCTCCCAGTGCGGGCTCTCGGACCCCAGGTTCTCCGCTCGCCCCCCGCCGCAGCAGGGGGGACACTGCCCCGAAACGCTGCGCCCGCTGGGAATGCGATCCCCGGAGAAGGCAGGTTATCCTTTCCCAAGTGCAAAACCACGCCTGCTCCCGAAATGAGCTTTCCGCGCAGCCAAGAGTCAGGATGGAGGGGAGTCACCAGGTCACCCTTTGGGTCCTTCTCTTCTCGAGCTCCCCTCACCCCCAGAGAGGCCCGCGCGCGACAGGTGCGTGCAGAGCGATCTGACGATAACCGGCAGAGCTGAGGGGCTGTGGCCTGGGCTTTTCAGAATCGCACAGACCCTTTCCGCGTCACTGTTCCGCCACTAGCAGCAAAACTTCGGGAAACCCACGCAGCTTGTCTCAGGTGGTTGGGTCGTCCGCAGTACTAGGGTGGTAGCAGCTCCCCTAGCTTAGGGATGTTGGGGAAATTAAGAAAGATAATGTGGTCCGGCGCTTAGCGCGGGGCCTGCCAAGTGGTAGGATCTCTCTTGCCCTGGGGGTAGAGCGCCAGAGGGATACCAGGCCACACTCCCCAAAGGAGCAGTGAGCCAAATTTAGAGGTCTCAGACGCGTGACCAGCGCCAAGTCTCGGCGGACGCGCCCAACTACCTGTTGAGTGGAATTAAGCAGCAGCTTCTTCCTTTCCTTGGTCACGTTTTCCCTCCCGTCGTCCCCTTTATTGATCCGCGTCCCTCCTCCTCCCTCCGGTGCTGGCTCCGGTTCCCCGGCTGCCCAGAAACGCCCCGGGACTGAGAACGTAGATCGCCGGAGACCTTGGCGGTGAGTCTACGGCTGACGCTCGGGAGCCAGGGCTGAACCTGGGGCACCAGCGGGGCGGCGTCAGGGACAGCTCAAGGGCGGCTGCGCCCCACAGCCCTTGTGGACGCAAGAGCGGGTAAGAAGGGCAGAAGGCGCCACTACAGGGCTGTGCTCCGCCTCCCTTCGCGTTCCAGCCGGCCAGAGCTGGCTCTACGAGACTGCACCTTTGACCTCGAGTAACCCCACCGTCGCAGGGAACCGGTCCCACTCTTGCCTGGGGAGGAAAGTGCCCTGGCAGCCTTGCGCCCCTTTCTTCCTGGTGTCGGGGCCCCAGCCGGGGAGATCAGTGCGGGGAAACCAGTCGGTAGGAGCAGGTCCTGTCCTATCCTCGCTACTTTTGTTACTTCGGCTGCCAACGGAGCACGCTTTGTCCCTCCCTGTACTATAATAAATTCACAAGAGGTAGGCTGGCTTTATTTTGTAGTGTAAAGCCGGGTGCATTTTATGGGATGGTAAATGGCACCCCAGTATGGGGAACACCCCAATATGTTCCTTGCGATCTGCTCCAGCTCTCCTCCTTTGGTAAACAATGCAGACCTAAGTCAGGTACAACCTGCATTTTGCAAATAGGAAAACTTAAGTCATGGGAACAGGCTGCGGGTGTGAAGGACGATTTGACAATCAGGTCTCTCTCTGCTCTGTTTAATTTGGCCAGTTGCCTTCTAAATATGAGCTTTTGGGAACCATGTTCCCCATCTTTCATGCCTCAGCCACAAAAATCCCCATCTCTGTCCTGAGTGGCTCAAAGCCACAGTCCCTGGAACCGTAACGGGACGGTGTGGAGAATGTCTTGGGGGTCTTTGCCAAATGTGAGATGCCCTAGGAGAACTAGCTATTACTGCAAAGTTGGTTATCCTACCTTGGGGCCGGGGGGGGGGGGGGGCCAGATTCAACAAAGTCAATATCCATTTTTTTTTAACGGTCAAGACAGTGAAACCATTTAAGTTTTATTGCTGGCTGGTTAGAGTGCCCTCCTGTGTCTCTGTATTAAAATATAATGTAAGAACTGGCAAAGGACCTAACAAAATTACACTCACAGCACAAGAGTTATGTGTAACATCAACTGTTATACTTCATACTTTCTAGAACAACCACGAGGAGATCTGGGGAGCCTCCTATATGGAGGAAATTTCCTGTCTGGGGAGTTTTAGCAGGAAATTCTGTTTGGGGGCATCGGGGTGGCTCAGTCGGTTATGACTGAGTCAGCCTTCAGCTCAGGTCATGATCCTGGAGTCGAGGAATCAAGCCCCACATCAGGCTCCCTGCTCAGCAGGGAGTCTGCTTCTCCCTCTGCCTGTCACCCCAGTTGTGCTTTCTCTCACTCTGCTTGCACTCTCTCTCTCAAATACATAGATACAAATACATAAATAAAATCTTTTTTTAAAAAAGAAAATTCTGTTTATGTTGCAGTCAAAATTTCAAGGTCTCAGGCTATTCTAGTAAAGGATTCTGGTCATTCGTTTTGCCTGCCAACATGAGAAGGCACCTTTCTATGTTAAAGGAATGAATTCCCCTCTTAGGAGACCTTTGCGATCTGCTCCAGCTCTCCTGCTTCCCTTGCACGTAGCGTTTAAATTTAGCCAATGGCTCACTCTTCCAAGTCTGCCAGCCAAACTCTGAACTGGAAGCTAGTGAGGCCAGAAGCACGTCACCACTCCATAGGGTGGGGAGGGGGAGGGGGGCAGCAGTGGGCACAGCCAGCTCTGGTTCTCTGGGGCAGCAGTGGGATCACCTGTTGGACCAGTCTGCAGTGGGATTTGGCCACTGCCACCTCTGCCTGAATGCTCTGCTAAGCCTGGCTCCTGCGCCCTGCGGAGATTCGGGGTTATGAGCCAATATCATTTTGATGAGTTCCTCTTCGGCATAAATGACCCCGAAACCATGCTCTTTGCAACTAAGAAGATGACTCGGTCACCAGATGTTAACTGAACAGCTACTACAGTAAAACACCAGGCCTGAGCACTGCAATGAATGTTCGGGAGACCATCCCTGCTCTCGTGCCCACAAGGTAGAAAGTTAGAAGTGGCAACAGATCGCTGGATAGGAGCTACCGGATATCCAGGGCTGTCCAACAGAAATATAAGCCACATGTGGTAATCAGCTCCGGTTGCAGTAACAGTGCCCCATGGAGCGGATGGCTCAAACAACAGAAATTTATTTGCTCACAATTCTGGAGGCTAGAAGGCTGAGATTAGGATGCCAGCATGGTTGGGTTCCGATGAGAACTCTCTTCTTGGCTTGTGGATAGCTGTCTTCCCACTTTGTCCTCCCACTGCAGGGAGAGAAACGGAGACAGAGAAAAGGAGGGGGGCAAGCTCTCTGGTCTCTTCTTAGAAGGGCACTAATCCCATCATCAGGGCCCCAACTTCCTGCCCTCATCTCAACCTAATTATCTTTCAAAGGCCCTTCTCTAAATACCCTCCTACTGGAGGTGAAGGCTTCAGCATACGAATTTGAGAGGAAGAGACACAATTCTGTCCAGAAGGCCCTACACGTGATTTTACATTTTCTAGTAGCTACACAAAAAAAGCGAAAAAAGAAACAGGTGAAATTAATTTGCTAAATTGATTTGAACACAGAAACCTCGTCCCACAAAGAATTTAGTGAAGGTTCAGAAATCTCCAAAAACATCGTTTGGAAAGCACTGGATTAGGAACTGCAACCACAGAGGAAGCCAGCTGAGGCTCAGTTTAAATCGCCGTTGGTAATGTGACCTCAGCTCTCCTAGAAGCTGAGGGTAGCTTTGGATAGTCTTGTTCGGGTTGGTTTATTTGGTTATGTTTGCTCCACCTTTGCAAATCCACAAGCTTCAATACCTGGAATTCTTTCACTTAGAAGCCATCTAAAGGGAGCTGAGTAATTCTCCTTAATAAAGAAACGTTCCTGGGGGCGCCTGGGTGGCTCAGTCGTTAAGCGCCTGCCTTCTGCTCAGGTCATGATCCCAGGGTCCTGGGATCGAGCCCCGCATCGGGCTCCCTGCTCTGCGGGGAGCCTGCTTCTCCTGTTACCATTCCCTCTGCTTGTGTTCCCTCTCTCGCTGTGTTTCTCTCTGTCAAATAAATACAATCTTTAAAGAAAAGAAAAGAAATGTTCCTGCAAACCCATATAAACAATTTTCACATGGCTGTTCTCCTGTGTCTATGCGGGCATGGAGCAGGTCAAATACTGGGTTTAACCAGGGCATTGGATGGTTTAAAGGAATTTGCCTGAGAAACCAGCCAGGTCTGGCACATTATTATGGGGAGAGACAGCAGTGCTGGGCTACATCATCTGGGGGAGACCCAGGGAAAGGTTATTAAGCCCCACTCACACAGAGCCAGAGTGGTTCAGCTCAGGGTGCCTTTTAATTCACTGTTAGTAATTTTCTCCGATGAGCCCTACATACAAAAACTAAATAACCACTGTGATACCAGCCAAGAATGTCAGGGTCCTGAGCAGACCTGGGGGTCCGCTCCTCCCACGGAGAGGACAGGAGGACAGCACCCAGCACTGAGGAAGGCCAGCTGAGCAAACCGGGCAGACCCGCTGGGACCCTTTGTCTCGCCCACCACTTCCACACAACAGCACAGGGCAAAGGAAAGGCTGAGACAGAGGGGCTCATGGCCAACTGAGAAGCGTGTAAAATGGTTCAAAGGACAGCCTGGAAGACTAGATCACCAAATTTTAAATGCACTGGCGTTGCTGAAACTCTAGGGAAAAAAAAAATTTTTTTTAACCTGATTCAAAAATGTCCATCTTCTAGCAAAATATGTTACAAAGAATTGACTCTAGATTACCTAAAGAGACCAATAACCCCAAGAAAAGATTGATAGTGACCAAATATCATCCTATCCATTCAGACCCCCAAAGCACCAGATGTGTATGGTTCCCCAGATAAACCACCAAACCAAAGGTTTTCACTTAAACCACCAAACCTTTGGTTAAATCCAATTTTCCACCTATTTCTGTATCTATACATCTACACAGCAGATCATAGCTGGGAAAAAAACAAAGCAAAACAAAAACACGACCTTACTAAATTAAAATGACAGCCACTAATCTCAAGCTGTCTTTTAATTTTGCCCAGCAATCAACTTCTATTCCCTTTAACAATCTCCTCCTTCTACTCCTTCTCTTAGGCAACTCTCTCACACCGTGTCTTCTCCCCTTGGACCTCCAACATCTCCCCCATCCCTCATCCTGATGACTTCCCATTTCACTGGGAAGATAAAAATCAATCAGAAGAGAACATCCACAGACCTCCACCATCACACCATCCATTTGTTTGTGTCTGTCCTTGTGCCCTCAGGCCACTTCCTGTTGCTAAGGATGAACACTCTGTAGCTGTCGAAGCCCCCTGCCCTCCAGTTAAATACCAGATGCCATTCCCTCTCACCCACCCAAGGACATCACCCTAACGATCCCCCCTCTCTATCGATCGATCGTCTCCATGGATCATCGGCATACAAACACCAGTTACAATTTCTCCACCTTAAAAAAAACCAAAACTCTATTGACTCTACTCCTGTCTCCAGGCTCATCTTATTTCTCTGCTGCATTTTACAGTAAAATTCCTTTAAGGAGTCCCCTCTGTTCCCTGATGCCAATTCTCTCCTCCCATCAGGCTCCACCACCTTCCTTCAACTTCTCCCGTAGGGGGTCTAGCTCAGTGGTAGAGCATTTGACTGCACGACTTCTCCCATCAAGGTCACCAGTGGCCTCCACACATCCAGGTTAATCCTCAGCCCTCCTCCTACCCCATCATGGTCACTCCCTCCTCCTCGGACACTCAAGTGTTTCGTCCCTCCTCCTCAGTCTCTTTGTTTACCGACTTCTCATTGTTGGAGCACCCTAGGGTTCCATCTACGGAGTTCTTATTTTCATTTATTTTAAATCACTCCCTTTATAATCTCACCTATTTTCACTCCTTCAAAGCCATACATAGATACATACATATGTATAGATAGATAGATATAGGTAGGTATGTAGATAGATAGATGATAGATAGATGTAGATATAGATAGATAGATAGATAGATAGATAGATAGATAGATAGATAGATCTAAACCTCCTCCCTGGGCTCCAGATTTTCATCACTTAGATGTCCTCAAGGCATTTCAAACATACCATGTTCAAAACTGAATCCCTGATCTTTCCCCCCAAATCTGCTCCTACTTCAGTCTTCTTCCCAATTTCAATAAATGACAAACTAGTCCTTTCAGTCACTTGGGCCAAAAACTGGAGTTGGCTTTGACTTCTTCCTTTTTTCCTTGTCTCACATCCAACATTAAACAGATCCTGGTGGCTTCGCCTTCAATATTCATCCAGAATCTGACCAGCATTTAAAACCTCCATTGTTCCCACCATCATTTGTCACCTGAAATAAACCACCTGAAATACCCTCCGTGGCTCCCCAAGTCATTCCCAGTAAAGATGAGTCCTAATAGTAACAGACCAGGCTCTGCAAGACCTCCCCTCTACCTCTCTGATATTAATTCACCACACTTTTTTTTTTTTTTTAAGATTTCATTCATTCATTTGAGAGAGAGGGAGACAGCACAGAAGCAGGGGGAGAGGCAGAGGGAGAAGGAGAAGCAGACTCCCCTCTGAGCTGGGAGCCTCATATGGGGCTTGAACCCAGGACCTGGAGATCATGACCTAAGCTGAGCTGAAGGCAGATGCTTAACCCTCTGAGCCACCCAGGTGCCCTATAATTCATCCCAGTTTCCACCTGGCTCAACCCCCACCTCATTCTGGCCTTCTTACTGTTCTCTGAACACACCATCCATGTTCCACCTTGGGGCTTTGCCTTTGCTGTTCCTTCTACTGACTCCCCAGATATTTACAGGGCTCACTCCCTCACTGCCTTCAGATCTGTGCTCAAATGTCTTCATGAGACTTCCCTGGCCACCCTATTGAAAGTTGCAGACCTCCCCCCAGCACTCCCTATGTCCCTTCCCTGATTTTTTTTCTCCCTAACACTTACACCATCTGGCATGTGATATATCTTAACTCCTTATTTGTTTACAGCCTGCCTTCCCCTGCTAGGATAAAAGGGATTTTTGTGTATTATGATCATTGCTATGTCTCCAGAACCAGGACTTAATAAATACTTGTTGAGGAAGCACACGAACTAAACTTTTTCAGAGCCAGATAAAGAATAAAAGTTTCAAAATTCTTTCTACAAAATCAGAATAACACTGATACCAAAATCTGACAAAGATTGATATGCAAAAAGAAAAAAGAAAAAAAAGGAAAGAAAGAAAGAAAAAGAAAGAAGAGAAAAATAGAAAAAACTATAAACCATCTCCTTTCAAATACTTTAAGTAAAATATTAGGGAAAGACTCTTTAAGCAGGATATAAACACAGAAGATAAATGAAAAATACAGTAAATTTGACTACACAAAAAAATTTTTAAAACTCTTCTGCAGTCAAAAACACCTGAGGTGCGCTTGACTGGCTCAGTTGGTGGAGCACATGACTCTTGATCTCAGGGCTGTTTCGTTCAAGCCCCAAGTGGGGTACAGAGATTACTTAAACAATAAAATCTTTTTTTTAATTAAAGATTTTATTTATTTATTTGACAGAGAGCGATCACAAGTAGGCAGAGAGGCAGGCAGAGAGAGAGGGGGAAGCAGGCTCCCCGCCGAGCAGAGAGCCCGATGCGGGGCTCGATCCCAGGACCCTGAGATCATGACCTGAGCCGAAGGCAGAGGCCTTACTTAACCCACTGAGCCACCCAGGTGCCCCTAAGATTTTATTGTTGGGTTAAGGCCTCTGCCTTTGGCTCAGGTCATGATCTCAGGGTCCTGGGATCGAGCCCAGCATCGGGCTCTCTGCTCGGCGGGGAGCCTGCTTCCCCCTCTCTCTCTGCCTGCCTCTCTGCCTACTTGTGATCGCTCTCTGTCAAATAAATAAATAAAATCTTTAATTAAAAAAAAGATTTTATTGTTTAAGTAATCTCTGTACCCCACTTGGGGCTTGAACGAAACAGCCCTGAGATCAAGAGTCATGTGCTCCACCAACTGAGCCAGTCAAGCGCACCTCAGGTGTTTTTGACTGCAGAAGAGTTTTAAAAATTTTTTTGTGTAGTCAAATTTACTGTATTTTTCATTTATCTTCTGTGTTTATATCCTGCTTAAAGAGTCTTTCCCTAATATTTTACTTAAAGTATTTGAAAGGAGATGGTTTATAGTTTTTTCTATTTTTCTCTTCTTTCTTTTTCTTTCTTTCTTTCCTTTTTTTTCTTTTTTCTTTTTGCATATCAATCTTTGTCAGATTTTGGTATCAGTGTTATTCTGATTTTGTAGAAAGAATTTTGAAACTTTTATTCTTTATCTGGCTCTGAAAAAGTTTAGTTCGTGTGCTTCCTCAACAAGTATTTATTAAGTCCTGGTTCTGGAGACATAGCAATGATCATAATACACAAAAATCCCTTTTATCCTAGCAGGGGAAGGCAGGCTGTAAACAAATAAGGAGTTAAGATATATCACATACCAGATGGTGTAAGTGTTAGGGAGAAAAAAAATCAGGGAAGGGACATAGGGAGTGCTGGGGGGAGGTCTGCAACTTTCAATAGGGTGGCCAGGGAAGTCTCATGAAGACATTTGAGCACAGATCTGAAGGCAGTGAGGGAGTGAGCCCTGTAAATATCTGGGGAGTCAGTAGAAGGAACAGCAAAGGCAAAGCCCCAAGGTGGAACATGGATGGTGTGTTCAGAGAACAGTAAGAAGGCCAGAATGAGGTGGGGGTTGAGCCAGGTGGAAACTGGGATGAATTATAGGGCACCTGGGTGGCTCAGAGGGTTAAGCATCTGCCTTCAGCTCAGCTTAGGTCATGATCTCCAGGTCCTGGGTTCAAGCCCCATATGAGGCTCCCAGCTCAGAGGGGAGTCTGCTTCTCCTTCTCCCTCTGCCTCTCCCCCTGCTTCTGTGCTGTCTCCCTCTCTCTCAAATGAATGAATGAAATCTTAAAAAAAAAAAAAAAGTGTGGTGAATTAATATCAGAGAGGTAGAGGGGAGGTCTTGCAGAGCCTGGTCTGTTACTATTAGGACTCATCTTTACTGGGAATGACTTGGGGAGCCACGGAGGGTATTTCAGGTGGTTTATTTCAGGTGACAAATGATGGTGGGAACAATGGAGGTTTTAAATGCTGGTCAGATTCTGGATGAATATTGAAGGCGAAGCCACCAGGATCTGTTTAATGTTGGATGTGAGACAAGGAAAAAAGGAAGAAGTCAAAGCCAACTCCAGTTTTTGGCCCAAGTGACTGAAAGGACTAGTTTGTCATTTATTGAAATTGGGAAGAAGACTGAAGTAGGAGCAGATTTGGGGGGAAAGATCAGGGATTCAGTTTTGAACATGGTATGTTTGAAATGCCTTGAGGACATCTAAGTGATGAAAATCTGGAGCCCAGGGAGGAGGTTTAGATCTATCTATCTATCTATCTATCTATCTATCTATCTATCTATCTATATCTACATCTATCTATCATCTATCTATCTACATACCTACCTATATCTATCTATCTATACATATGTATATATGTATGGCTTTGAAGGAGTGAAAATAGGTGAGATTATAAAGGGAGTGATTTAAAATAAATGAAAATAAGAACTCCGTAGATGGAACCCTAGGGTGCTCCAACAATGAGAAGTCGGTAAACAAAGAGACTGAGGAGGAGGGACGAAACACTTGAGTGTCCGAGGAGGAGGGAGTGACCATGATGGGGTAGGAGGAGGGCTGAGGATTAACCTGGATGTGTGGAGGCCACTGGTGACCTTGATGGGAGAAGTCGTGCAGTCAAATGCTCTACCACTGAGCTAGACCCCCTACGGGAGAAGTTGAAGGAAGGTGGTGGAGCCTGATGGGAGGAGAGAATTGGCATCAGGGAACAGAGGGGACTCCTTAAAGGAATTTTACTGTAAAATGCAGCAGAGAAATAAGATGAGCCTGGAGACAGGAGTAGAGTCAATAGAGTTTTGGTTTTTTTTAAGGTGGAGAAATTGTAACTGGTGTTTGTATGCCGATGATCCATGGAGACGATCGATCGATAGAGAGGGGGGATCGTTAGGGTGATGTCCTTGGGTGGGTGAGAGGGAATGGCATCTGGTATTTAACTGGAGGGCAGGGGGCTTCGACAGCTACAGAGTGTTCATCCTTAGCAACAGGAAGTGGCCTGAGGGCACAAGGACAGACACAAACAAATGGATGGTGTGATGGTGGAGGTCTGTGGATGTTCTCTTCTGATTGATTTTTATCTTCCCAGTGAAATGGGAAGTCATCAGGATGAGGGATGGGGGAGATGTTGGAGGTCCAAGGGGAGAAGACACGGTGTGAGAGAGTTGCCTAAGAGAAGGAGTAGAAGGAGGAGATTGTTAAAGGGAATAGAAGTTGATTGCTGGGCAAAATTAAAAGACAGCTTGAGATTAGTGGCTGTCATTTTAATTTAGTAAGGTCGTGTTTTTGTTTTGCTTTGTTTTTTTCCCAGCTATGATCTGCTGTGTAGATGTATAGATACAGAAATAGGTGGAAAATTGGATTTAACCAAAGGTTTGGTGGTTTAAGTGAAAACCTTTGGTTTGGTGGTTTATCTGGGGAACCATACACATCTGGTGCTTTGGGGGTCTGAATGGATAGGATGATATTTGGTCACTATCAATCTTTTCTTGGGGTTATTGGTCTCTTTAGGTAATCTAGAGTCAATTCTTTGTAACATATTTTGCTAGAAGATGGACATTTTTGAATCAGGTTAAAAAAAATTTTTTTTTTCCCTAGAGTTTCAGCAACGCCAGTGCATTTAAAATTTGGTGATCTAGTCTTCCAGGCTGTCCTTTGAACCATTTTACACGCTTCTCAGTTGGCCATGAGCCCCTCTGTCTCAGCCTTTCCTTTGCCCTGTGCTGTTGTGTGGAAGTGGTGGGCGAGACAAAGGGTCCCAGCGGGTCTGCCCGGTTTGCTCAGCTGGCCTTCCTCAGTGCTGGGTGCTGTCCTCCTGTCCTCTCCGTGGGAGGAGCGGACCCCCAGGTCTGCTCAGGACCCTGACATTCTTGGCTGGTATCACAGTGGTTATTTAGTTTTTGTATGTAGGGCTCATCGGAGAAAATTACTAACAGTGAATTAAAAGGCACCCTGAGCTGAACCACTCTGGCTCTGTGTGAGTGGGGCTTAATAACCTTTCCCTGGGTCTCCCCCAGATGATGTAGCCCAGCACTGCTGTCTCTCCCCATAATAATGTGCCAGACCTGGCTGGTTTCTCAGGCAAATTCCTTTAAACCATCCAATGCCCTGGTTAAACCCAGTATTTGACCTGCTCCATGCCCGCATAGACACAGGAGAACAGCCATGTGAAAATTGTTTATATGGGTTTGCAGGAACATTTCTTTTCTTTTCTTTAAAGATTGTATTTATTTGACAGAGAGAAACACAGCGAGAGAGGGAACACAAGCAGAGGGAATGGTAACAGGAGAAGCAGGCTCCCCGCAGAGCAGGGAGCCCGATGCGGGGCTCGATCCCAGGACCCTGGGATCATGACCTGAGCAGAAGGCAGGCGCTTAACGACTGAGCCACCCAGGCGCCCCCAGGAACGTTTCTTTATTAAGGAGAATTACTCAGCTCCCTTTAGATGGCTTCTAAGTGAAAGAATTCCAGGTATTGAAGCTTGTGGATTTGCAAAGGTGGAGCAAACATAACCAAATAAACCAACCCGAACAAGACTATCCAAAGCTACCCTCAGCTTCTAGGAGAGCTGAGGTCACATTACCAACGGCGATTTAAACTGAGCCTCAGCTGGCTTCCTCTGTGGTTGCAGTTCCTAATCCAGTGCTTTCCAAACGATGTTTTTGGAGATTTCTGAACCTTCACTAAATTCTTTGTGGGACGAGGTTTCTGTGTTCAAATCAATTTAGCAAATTAATTTCACCTGTTTCTTTTTTCGCTTTTTTTGTGTAGCTACTAGAAAATGTAAAATCACGTGTAGGGCCTTCTGGACAGAATTGTGTCTCTTCCTCTCAAATTCGTATGCTGAAGCCTTCACCTCCAGTAGGAGGGTATTTAGAGACGGGCCTTTGAAAGATAATTAGGTTGAGATGAGGGCAGGAAGTTGGGGCCCTGATGATGGGATTAGTGCCCTTCTAAGAAGAGACCAGAGAGCTTGCCCCCCTCCTTTTCTCTGTCTCCGTTTCTCTCCCTGCAGTGGGAGGACAAAGTGGGAAGACAGCTATCCACAAGCCAAGAAGAGAGTTCTCATCGGAACCCAACCATGCTGGCATCCTAATCTCAGCCTTCTAGCCTCCAGAATTGTGAGCAAATAAATTTCTGTTGTTTGAGCCATCCGCTCCATGGGGCACTGTTACTGCAACCGGAGCTGATTACCACATGTGGCTTATATTTCTGTTGGACAGCCCTGGATATCCGGTAGCTCCTATCCAGCGATCTGTTGCCACTTCTAACTTTCTACCTTGTGGGCACGAGAGCAGGGATGGTCTCCCGAACATTCATTGCAGTGCTCAGGCCTGGTGTTTTACTGTAGTAGCTGTTCAGTTAACATCTGGTGACCGAGATGTCATCTTCTTAGTTGCAAAGAGCATGGTTTCGGGGTCATTTATGCCGAAGAGGAACTCATCAAAATGATATTGGCTCATAACCCCGAATCTCCGCAGGGCGCAGGAGCCAGGCTTAGCAGAGCATTCAGGCAGAGGTGGCAGTGGCCAAATCCCACTGCAGACTGGTCCAACAGGTGATCCCACTGCTGCCCCAGAGAACCAGAGCTGGCTGTGCCCACTGCTGCCCCCCTCCCCCTCCCCACCCTATGGAGTGGTGACGTGCTTCTGGCCTCACTAGCTTCCAGTTCAGAGTTTGGCTGGCAGACTTGGAAGAGTGAGCCATTGGCTAAATTTAAACGCTACGTGCAAGGGAAGCAGGAGAGCTGGAGCAGATCGCAAAGGTCTCCTAAGAGGGGAATTCATTCCTTTAACATAGAAAGGTGCCTTCTCATGTTGGCAGGCAAAACGAATGACCAGAATCCTTTACTAGAATAGCCTGAGACCTTGAAATTTTGACTGCAACATAAACAGAATTTTCTTTTTTAAAAAAAGATTTTATTTATGTATTTGTATCTATGTATTTGAGAGAGAGAGTGCAAGCAGAGTGAGAGAAAGCACAACTGGGGTGACAGGCAGAGGGAGAAGCAGACTCCCTGCTGAGCAGGGAGCCTGATGTGGGGCTTGATTCCTCGACTCCAGGATCATGACCTGAGCTGAAGGCTGACTCAGTCATAACCGACTGAGCCACCCCGATGCCCCCAAACAGAATTTCCTGCTAAAACTCCCCAGACAGGAAATTTCCTCCATATAGGAGGCTCCCCAGATCTCCTCGTGGTTGTTCTAGAAAGTATGAAGTATAACAGTTGATGTTACACATAACTCTTGTGCTGTGAGTGTAATTTTGTTAGGTCCTTTGCCAGTTCTTACATTATATTTTAATACAGAGACACAGGAGGGCACTCTAACCAGCCAGCAATAAAACTTAAATGGTTTCACTGTCTTGACCGTTAAAAAAAAATGGATATTGACTTTGTTGAATCTGGCCCCCCCCCCCCCCCGGCCCCAAGGTAGGATAACCAACTTTGCAGTAATAGCTAGTTCTCCTAGGGCATCTCACATTTGGCAAAGACCCCCAAGACATTCTCCACACCGTCCCGTTACGGTTCCAGGGACTGTGGCTTTGAGCCACTCAGGACAGAGATGGGGATTTTTGTGGCTGAGGCATGAAAGATGGGGAACATGGTTCCCAAAAGCTCATATTTAGAAGGCAACTGGCCAAATTAAACAGAGCAGAGAGAGACCTGATTGTCAAATCGTCCTTCACACCCGCAGCCTGTTCCCATGACTTAAGTTTTCCTATTTGCAAAATGCAGGTTGTACCTGACTTAGGTCTGCATTGTTTACCAAAGGAGGAGAGCTGGAGCAGATCGCAAGGAACATATTGGGGTGTTCCCCATACTGGGGTGCCATTTACCATCCCATAAAATGCACCCGGCTTTACACTACAAAATAAAGCCAGCCTACCTCTTGTGAATTTATTATAGTACAGGGAGGGACAAAGCGTGCTCCGTTGGCAGCCGAAGTAACAAAAGTAGCGAGGATAGGACAGGACCTGCTCCTACCGACTGGTTTCCCCGCACTGATCTCCCCGGCTGGGGCCCCGACACCAGGAAGAAAGGGGCGCAAGGCTGCCAGGGCACTTTCCTCCCCAGGCAAGAGTGGGACCGGTTCCCTGCGACGGTGGGGTTACTCGAGGTCAAAGGTGCAGTCTCGTAGAGCCAGCTCTGGCCGGCTGGAACGCGAAGGGAGGCGGAGCACAGCCCTGTAGTGGCGCCTTCTGCCCTTCTTACCCGCTCTTGCGTCCACAAGGGCTGTGGGGCGCAGCCGCCCTTGAGCTGTCCCTGACGCCGCCCCGCTGGTGCCCCAGGTTCAGCCCTGGCTCCCGAGCGTCAGCCGTAGACTCACCGCCAAGGTCTCCGGCGATCTACGTTCTCAGTCCCGGGGCGTTTCTGGGCAGCCGGGGAACCGGAGCCAGCACCGGAGGGAGGAGGAGGGACGCGGATCAATAAAGGGGACGACGGGAGGGAAAACGTGACCAAGGAAAGGAAGAAGCTGCTGCTTAATTCCACTCAACAGGTAGTTGGGCGCGTCCGCCGAGACTTGGCGCTGGTCACGCGTCTGAGACCTCTAAATTTGGCTCACTGCTCCTTTGGGGAGTGTGGCCTGGTATCCCTCTGGCGCTCTACCCCCAGGGCAAGAGAGATCCTACCACTTGGCAGGCCCCGCGCTAAGCGCCGGACCACATTATCTTTCTTAATTTCCCCAACATCCCTAAGCTAGGGGAGCTGCTACCACCCTAGTACCGCGGATGACCCAACCACCTGAGACAAGCTGCGTGGGTTTCCCGAAGTTTTGCTGCTAGTGGCGGAACAGTGACGCGGAAAGGGTCTGTGCGATTCTGAAAAGCCCAGGCCACAGCCCCTCAGCTCTGCCGGTTATCGTCAGATCGCTCTGCACGCACCTGTCGCGCGCGGGCCTCTCTGGGGGTGAGGGGAGCTCGAGAAGAGAAGGACCCAAAGGGTGACCTGGTGACTCTCCTCCATCCTGACTCTTGGCTGCGCGGAAAGCTCATTTCGGGAGCAGGCGTGGTTTTGCACTTGGGAAAGGATAACCTGCCTTCTCCGGGGATCGCATTCCCAGCGGGCGCAGCGTTTCGGGGCAGTGTCCCCCCTGCTGCGGCGGGGGGCGAGCGGAGAACCTGGGGTCCGAGAGCCCGCACTGGGAGGAAGTGGGGTGGCGGGAGCTCGGCTGCCAGCCAAGCGGGCGGAGTTGGAAGCGAGGCCGCGAGCGCTGAGCGTCCACGCGGTGGGTGTGCGGCGCTTTCATTCAAACTTTGGGGAGTCTGGGTTCTGGCGTCAGCGAAGGTGTGACCAATCAGGGTCCCGGGACGGGAATAAATTATGCAAATCACCATCTGGCGATGGGTCAGATGACTCCCATACTTTAAAAAACTACCTCGCCGGGAGTTCTTGGAGTGACAGCGGCAAGTCCTGGCTTCCCGGGCGGGCGGCCCGGGTGAGGGCAGATCCAGTTCAAGCCCCTTCACACTCCCCGCCACTCCTCGCGGCTCAGATTAGCCAAATTTTCACTCCCACCTTCACCTTCAGCTGGCCAAGGCCACCGCTCTCTGGCCAAGAGAGGGCTGCCCACGCCGGGTCTTACCCGCGCGGACTGCTAGAAACCCCGAGAGGCGTCCCCTGTTTCGGTCCTGTTTTGGGGACGGGGGTGTGGCGGGGAAGGATGCGAAACTCCGTTCCTCTGCTCTACCTCTGGAGCGTCTATTGTTGCTTTGCCGCGGGAAGCTCCACACCCCCAGGTCCGGAGGCACGGCTGCAAGGTAACGAGCACTTACTCTTCTTACTCCCTCCATCCACCCACCCCCCAACTTCTCTGTGCCACGTCCCGTCTCTGCCTTGCCGACCCCTCCCCAGCCCCTCCTGGTGCCTGCGGAATCCTCTCGCCTTTCCCATTGCCTAATCGCTCCTCCTAATCAGGTTGCACTTCACTTGTTCCTTGGCGCTTCTGCCCGGGACATCCCCAGCCAGGCGTCCGAGAGGCCGTCGGTGGGCGGGTGCGCTGGTCGGCGCTCACCTTCTCGCCCCACCCCCTTCCATGGTAAGGATCCCTGGATCCGTGCGGTCCAACCCGCAGAGTCGGAGGCTGTTCAACTTTGTCCTTTGCGAGGCGAGAAGGTTGTTAGAGCTAAGTCGCCTGGTGCCCCTCCCTCTAATCTGGGTATAGGTGTTTGGAAAGTTAAGGGAGGAGGGTAGCTGGCTGTGGGTTGATTAGCGCTTGCGGGGAGCATTTGGTGAGTAACCTGACCGTGACTGTGACCAAAAGCTGCTGGGTCTATTCACCGCTCTTCCTCTTCTTACCTACCTCTCTTCACCTTCCTCCTCCTAGGTGCTGGCCTTTCTTCCTCCTGAGTTCTTTATGGCAGTCTCTTCCATTAGAGGGAGGCTGCCCGGTGGAATGAGGGTAGGGTCATCGGCCGCGGGGCGGGGGGGTGCTTAGTCAATTCGTTAAGCAGGGAAGAGGGGAGATCCCCTAAACCCCACCCCATTATCTCATTTACTATTCTGCGGAGGTTGAGCCCTCATGGACATGCTGTTGGCCCATGTCAGTTTATGTACACGTGGGCAGGTTAATTTGAATGAATGGGAAAGCTTTGCTTTACTTTGCATGTTCTAGTATTAACTAGAACTATGACCTGGGGTAGGTCACATCTCCAGCTCCTCTCCTGTAAAATGCTACAGGAGCATTTGGTCATTCTTTTCAGTCGAGAAAGTATTTATTGTGTGCCTGCTTAGTGCCAGGCACTCTTCTGGGATGTGTGTGTGTGGGGGGGGGGCAGGGAATACAAAAACGAACAAAACAGGTGATCTCTTCCTCATGAAGCTTACGTTTCAGTAGTGGGAAGACAGCCGGTAAACTCATTAAAATATTTAAATGATGCTCAGTAGGAGAAAAGTAAAGCAGAGGGGAAACAGGATGCTGGTGGGGAAGGTGGTACAGTTTTAATCCATAGGCAGGCTTCCCTCACTGTGAGGTTGACCTCCAAGCAAGGAACTGAAGGACGTAAGAGAATGAGCCATGAGGGCACATGAGTGAGGAACAGTCATCAAGCCCCAGATGCGGATCCGACCCAGGCTGAAAGTAGTAGGAACGAAGCAGGAGAACTCTGGGGTCCGAGAAGGAAGGCCAGATAGTCAGGTGAACGTTTTATGTCACTATGTGGGTTTATCCACAAATCTGCCCCGGGAAGCCTGAAGGCAGGCTTCCTTTACTCGTACAATTCCCCATCTGGTCTCTGTGAATGGTTACCTGGGTGGGAATTGGGGAGGCCAGTTATTTTTGTCCGTGGTTCAAATTTCTGCCTGTTGGGGCTTTTGTTCATTATTTTAATGACAGTTAAAACGAAGGTCTGCTCATATATATTTGGTCGCATTTTCTGGAACCCGATCCTTTTAAATCTAGTGTATTCTTTTCCTCCCCTCGGCCACCTTCTCTACTATTTTGGCCTCTCCTTCCATGATTCCATTTGTTTCTTAACTCTGGGATAAGTGAAACTCCTGGGGTGGTCATTCGGTATTTTTTCCTTTGATCTCTGGGTGACAGGAGAGTTTGATTTGCTAATTTCCTAGCCTGTTATCAAGGGATAGTTTCCTGGATGTCTGGAAGAATGCATGGTGGGGTTCTTTTTATGACTGTTTGTAATAGCTCAGCGATAAAGTGCTTTGAGTTAAGAGGTCATAGAGACCTCAGGGGCATCTGCTGTGTTTTGGGACCTGGGCACTGTGTGAGAGCAGCGGAGTGGGAAAGAGTGGTTTTGCTGCTCTTATGAATTTCCCCCGTGGCTTCAGTCATTTATTTAACAAACTAGACGAGCGTCTGACTCGTGTCTGGCATGGCAAGGAGTTCTGCGGATGCACAAGGTCTTTGGAGTAAGCGCTGGAATCCAGCTGGGAGTGCTGGGGAAGCCCATTGTATGATAGTTGATGGCTTCTTATCTCTAATTCTAAAATCCCAAGTCTTTCAAAATTGGAATATTTTTTGGTAATTTGTTTGTCACTTGAGGGAAAGAGAACTCATTTGATAGGGAAGAGGAAAGGAAAGCAAGAGATACCTGCTGATTTCAGAGTCACGGTAATTCACAGTAATTAGGACTAGTGACGAACTGAGATTTTTCAATATGGAGGAGCTGTCCCTTTATCCTATCTTTGCAACTGTTCTGGGAAGTGGGGAGAAGACGTTTGGCGGGTATAGAAACTGAAACCCAGAGGATTAAGTCATGTGTTCAAGGCTGAACTAGAACTAGGCTCCAGATAGCTCACTGTCCGAGCCCACTAGGTGAGCCCATGCGCTGTTCTTTCTCCCCTAGATGAGCGCCACAAACCCAGGAATCTACAGGTTTCTGCCAAACCTCCTGTAAGATTCAACCTCCGCACTTCTGGGGACTCAGACCACGAAGGATGCTACCTCTCCCTCGGCCACAACCAGCCCTTGGAAGACTGTGGCTTCAACATGACCGCCAAAACCTTTTTCATCATTCATGGATGGACGGTGAGCCCGGGGGAGGGAGTTCTGCGGCTCAACACCAGATTTGGTTTCCTTTGTTTTGGTCGATTAAAAAGAAGACTGGTGCTTCCCGATTCTGCCCCCCCCTCCCTCTTTTCTTGTGGGCTGCTTGTGTTGCAGACAGCTGTGAAGAATGTAATGGGCCCTTCGCAGAGGGGCAATATGGACTCCAGCAGGGTGGTATTTAATGCTGGCACACAGAGGGCTTTCAGAAAGTGGCTCTCCTGAAGGCAGCGGCCCAGCTCCACGGGCTCTTAAGGGGCCCTCTAATTACACTTAATTACATTGGTCAACCACTGCTTCGCGGGGGCCATCCCTCCCTAAGAGCCGAGCTGAACGGCAGCAAGTTGACTGGCTCTGAGAGTCTATGGAGGGCCAGCTGGCCTGGCTCGCTGGCCGCCGCTGGCACAGTGCCCTCCTGTTTGCACAGAGATGGCTCTGGTTAAAGGCATTGGGGCTCTTTATGTGCCCTAGCTGAGCAATTCACATTGAAAGGCCCATGACAAACTTCAACAAAAAAGGGCTTTAACGCTCGGCTTTAGAAGATTTTGACCAGCGAGGGGTTTATTCAATCATATAATGATGGTCTGCAGGAAAATGACACTATTAAATGAGCAGGTTTCTGCCTGGGCTAATTGGGAGGGGACATTCCTCCTTTTAATGATGAGAAATTCATATCCGTTACATGCTTTCTGGGTCTTTAGGTCTATCACCAACTGCTGGGGTCAGCCCTGGGGGTGGGAGGGGGGTAAGTCCCCGTCTACCTAATGTGCCTGGAGGGGTGGTGAGGGGCTTGGCTATCCAGCCTCATCCCACAGCCTACAATTAGAATCATACAATTGAACCTTTTTAAGGCCCCCTGTCAAAATGCAAATACAAACTGCCTGCAACTTACAAATGGGTTGCATTCCAGAAACTTCTTTTGTAATCTGTTTGGCACTTGGAACAACAGTTTCCCATAGAAGCAAGATTGTAAATGGCATTTGGGTTCCCAGGCCAGGCACGGAAAATCTATCTATCTAATACTGTACATGTGGATAGGTTTACAACTGGACTTAGGCACTATTTATAACTTTGCTTCTGTGGGAAAATGTGTTCTGAGTTCTAATTTGGGATTCCAGGGAGAGATCTTCCCTACTCTGGACTTGAGAGGGGTGGCAGAGATGAGCTGTGGGATGGGGTCATCTGTTAGCTCTGCATTTGCCTAGAGACAGCATCTCCTTGCGTCTCTGAGAGAGAAGCTAATTCTCCAGGGCAGCCCTTCCCAGCCGCCTTTGGGGCCACTTGCTTGTCTGGACAGGGACTCAGGCTAACCCCAGGCCAGAATGGCCACCAACACGTGTCTCATAGTGGCTCTCCTGGACAGTGGGTGGTAGCCTAAGACACCAGGTATGGAAATTTGATGGGAAAAGCAAGAGAGAAAGAGCAATGGAAGAAAACACGTAGTGACCCTGCCTGTGGCCGGCCCTGTTTGTGTGCAAATGTTTGTTGCCTGAGCAGCCATTGTGAACATTCTGGAACTGGCTGGGGAGACGGTCATGGAACCGAATTCTGTATTCATCGGGACTTAAGAAGCCCATAGGAAGAATTGTAAGAACTGTCTTGTTTTCTTTGCAGATGAGTGGCATATTTGAAAGTTGGCTCTACAAGCTGGTGTCAGCCCTGCAGATGAGAGAGAAAGAAGCCAATGTCGTCGTGGTTGACTGGCTCCCCCTGGCCCACCAGCTTTACACGGACGCGGTCAATAACACCAGGGTGGTGGGACACAGTGTGGCAAGGATGCTCGACTGGCTGCAGGTAACCACTTTGAAGAACAAGATCCTGACCCTGAACCTCCTCCTCTTTTTTTTTTAATTTTATTTTAAGATTTTATTTATTTGGCAGAGAGAGACATAGCGAGAGAGGGAACACAAGCAGGGGGAATGGGGGAGGGGGAAGCAGGCTCCCTGCCCAGCAGAGAGCCCGATGCGGGGCTCGATCCCAGGACCCTGGGATCATGACCTGAGCTGAAGGCAGACGCTTAACCACTGAGCCCCCCAGGTGCCCCGAACTGGACCCTTCTTAAGAAAATACAGCTCAGACTGTGTTGCAGTGAACTCCACGAGTCTAAGAATGTCTTGGGATTCAAATTTTTACTGAATTGAGTGTTGCTTGAAACGCTTGAAAGCTGGACCTTTGGAAAGCGTTTCAGTTATTGATATATTTCCGGATCTTGCCTGTTGCTTTATTTGCCAGAAGAAAATCTGACTGACAGGTCGTTACTTGCTCACGCTCTCGGGTTGGGAATAGTCAGGACCTGCGACCAGCTTGAAATCTTAAAAACTTCCCAAAGTCTGCTCTTTTCCTCTGAAGGGTGGTTGTCCTCAGGGGCAGGAGAGGATCGGTTCCAACCAATGCAGTCTAATGCCACGCTTAAAATACCAAGTGTGGAAAACAGATCTTGAGGTCTTACCTTCACTCTGTAGAGGTTAATGATTTGCGTGAGATCAGCAGACTTACCCGGAGGCAGGGGTGTGCTGGCAAAGGGACCCCATGATCTGGGCGATTCCAGTCGGACCTTCCTTTCGCTCATGGAGTCTGATGAATCCTGGCAGCAGTCTGGTTAGGCTTCTCGAGCGGCACCCCCGTTCTCTGCCTGGGTGGTTTGGTAGAGCTGGGTTTCTGAGCTGTGGGGTCCAGGCCCCACGTCCTCACCCTGCTAGTGAAGTGCCCTCTCTCTGGGTATCCCGGGTGGGCTCGCGGTGAGCAGGCCAGCAGCTCCCGGGGCCTCAGAGGCGGGGAGACAGTAGGCTGCTGCAGGCCGTGGCTGGTGCTTAGTCTCCAGCGAGTCCGGTGCCCCCCGTAGTGCCCGAGAGAATGGAAATGTAGCCCAAGGGTCAGGGATGCGGCCTTTAGTCACAACCTCCACCCTGCCGTCAGCACTCGGTATTTAAAGAGCCGTAAAGTCCTTTTGCTCTCCCTTTCCCTGGCGATGTCCGGTTCCTGTCTCACTGCCAGCAACGCGGGCCATGCCCTGGCCAGTCTGTCCCCGGTTCCCCTGGCTCTTCCTTGTCACCATAGAATTGTTGAATTGTTGGGTCTAAAGCCAGACCCTGTGGGCTCCGGACCACACACTTTACTCACGGTCGCTTTTGTGACTTCCCACAGGAGAAGGATGATTTTTCCCTTGGCAATGTCCACCTGATCGGCTACAGCCTCGGCGCTCACGTGGCTGGGTATGCTGGCAACTTCGTGAAAGGCACGGTGGGCAGAATCACAGGTAGGATCTGCGTCCTGCGCTGTGGGCTCGCCCCCAGCTCCCTCGGCTCCCCTGCCAAGCTGGCTGTCTGCACCAGAGTGCTCCCACACAAGGGAGCCATGGAGGGTTAGCTTCGGAAGGGACCCGGAGGATATCTAATCTGGAGCTTGCCAGTGTTCTTTTTAGACATGGAGTCCTTCTTTCAAGTTGAACTTGTGTAGGACCCTGATACATGAAACAAGGGATGTTCCGGTAGAAGCTGGATGGATGGTGGGTTCGCTTTGCTCTGGGGTCTTCCCCTTCCCCAGAGAGCTCTCAGGGTCCCAGAGCACCACGGAACACAGTTTGAAAACCACTGGTCTAGTGTGACAAGCATGGAAATGCCCAGGGGTGAACAGCTAATAACTAATGTGCGGAACTGGGGTGGATCCTGACCTGTGAACCTCTGAGGTTCACTCTGTTCTCTGCAAGTGATGCTCAGGACCTCCAGCGAAATGAACGAGTTTGAATTCTGCCTTATTTCTCTTTCGCCAACAGCAGCCTTTCCCCAATGTTTTGTTGGCACGTTTATTAGTGGTAATTATCTGTTTAGAATGGATGCTTCAACTTTGTCATTAAAGAGGCCATTCTGATGTTGGCACCCAGGTCATCAGTGAAAAAAATTGTGTTTTCCATCTTGGTGAGCTTCTGATGTGTGTTTGGATTAAATCATCTAGTGATTGGAAAAGTGTGAAAGATTTTCTTTCCCATTTTTGTGCTTTCCCCAGGCTGAAATTAATGGCAAATTTGTTGCCCTAAGCTTTTATCTTCCTTCTAGAATTCTCAGATTCGTCATCATTACTGGCTTCCCTCTCACCTCCAAGGTGAGGCCCAACTGGTCACCGAGGAGAGGCTTGATCCATTTCTTTCCTGGCAGTGTTTTTATTTTAAAACAGGAAGAAGGGAGTCCCTAGCTAACACACAATTTAGTAAAGGCAGACTTTCAGGTTTTAGCACCAAGCTGGTGGGGTAGATTTAAAAACATTTATATTTGTGAAATGTTATTGGCCCACCTCCAGTCATGGCTGGGCTTCAGTCTAATACACACATGCACACGTGCACACGCACACACTCCTTTAGGTCCAGTTATTTGGTTTAGCATAGCTTGAGAGCCTCGTTTTTGTTTACCAAGCCTGTGGGGCCCAAGGGCCTGGGTGGACAGTGATTGTGTGGTCACGTGACTGCTCACGAACCCATTGCTGGTGCAAAGTTGTTCAGCTGTAAGCCACTCTGGCCCCATTGTCCGAGCAGCCCCCCTGGCCCCAGTGAGAGGCATGATGCTTTAGAGCCAGACCGGCCTTGTTCAGACTGCAGCACGTACGGGTATCACGTCCCCATCCCCCTGCCGCCCAGGAGGGTCACTGGCTGCAAGGACAAGCTGCAGATCCTCCCGTTCCCTCTTTCTGAATCTGAAATGAGATGGGGCTAGGGAAGAGTTTTCTAGCTCTTTCACCCTGCCTGTTTGGGTGGCGGCTGCTGAGAGGCGGCCTCCGCTGGCCGAATGCTAATCAGGGCTCCGAGCCTGCCCGGGGCACGCCCCTTTTCTTCAGCCCTTCTCTGTGGGCAGGCGCTGCGTGAGCACGGCAGGAAGAAGGACCCTCTGCCCAGTTGCCAAGCAGCCCTGCAGAGGGTATGTGGCTCACCTGAGGTGGGCTGTTGTGCGTGTCCGATGGGGGAGGCGTGTGTGCTCCCCTCCCCTCTCGGGTGGTAGTCTTCCCATGGGCCTGGGAACCAGCTGCTCTCAACTAGTCAAAGGACCAGGCTGCAGCTTGTGTGGGGTCCTAAGACCCATGATGCCGCTGTACAGAGGCCAACAGGGGGACACCTGAACCCTGGTCTTGCTTGGATTAGAGCTGTGGGCTGGGTCTGTGGACTCGGGGTATCCCCGAGTTTCACCTTTTGAGAGAATTCTGTGCTATACTAGGGAAGAGGTCATAGATTTCTGATTGAACCTGTGTCCAGTTAGTTACAAATAAGCAAGCAGATTCATTCGTTCATTCAAGAACTATGAGTTCAGTGTCCACTCTGTATAGACCCCAGGCCAGATGCTTCCCAATGTCAAGTACCTAAGATGTAACAAGGACTTTATGCTCTCTAAGACACATTGCAATGGGGCAAAAGGGGCCCTTCGGCTTCATTCCCATACAGATGGGAAACTAGGTGCTTAAATAATGGGTATTCAAGCCCAGGCCATCAGCTTGCAGAACCCGTACCTAGCCACCGGACCACCCCACCTCCCTTTGTTGGTGGAGATAATATAGCAGCTGAAATGCAGCAGGCCCTGCCCCGCCAGGCCAGAGTGCAGAGGTTTTCCTGGGTGGGTATGCACGTGTGCGTGCGTGTTCCATTTGCTGGACCGAACATCTTTGGAAGGGCTCTGACTGAATGGAAGAAGGGGCAGTTCCGCACCTGTTCCTTTTTTGGAGGGAACAAGCTCTCCCTCCCATTCCTAGTTTAAAAAGGTAAATGGTGTGACTTTCCCCCAGCATCTGTGAGCCCCGGCTCTGTGTCAGGCTGGGGGAGTCTGGGTAGGTGAAGCCTCAGCCTGCCCCCCGCACCCCCCTCCGGCCATCTTCTCCAGAAGCCCTGTCAGCCGCCCGCATTCCTCTGGCCCAGCTTGGTTTCCATGGCACTGACCGTCTGGTGGAGACCTTTGTTCACATCAAGCCAAGAGCCCCTCTCTTGTATTGGTTGCAAAGCAGAATGGTTTTCTCTCTCTCTTTTTCTTTCTTCCAGAAAACATAGCAAGAGGCAGGGGGAGGCTGCTTGTGTTGGTACTGTAGCCCTTGGAAGCCTCTGAACCGCATCCTCGTGGGCTGCGCCGGGGGTCACTGCTTTTGTGCCATCCTCCTTTGGGGCCCTGGGCTGCAGATGAACCACCAGGCCGCCCGGGGCTTCCTTTCTGCCTTGGTCATACGGGCATTTCTCTAAACTTCTTCTGCCACCTGCTTACTTTCAGCCTCTACAGCTCTCCTTAGTGACGAGTTTCATAAGTTTACTGTCCATTCCAGACAATAGCTCTGCCCGTTGTTTAGTCTGAAATCACCCCAGCGATTCAAGCCTCGCCGTGTGCCCCCTGGTTCTCTTGGGCTGGGATCTGACGGGTTCTGTCACCCATGTCCTCCTTTCACGACTCTGTTCTTAGTCTTAACTCCTCTCTGACGTGGTGTTTCCAGACCGCGGTGCCTGGGCCTCAACACCGTTCCTATTTGGGGTCAGCGAATGCTTTGTCATGGGAGCTGACCCGAGCCTTGCTGTGTGTTTATCGGCCTTCCTGACCTCCACCCACTAGCTGCTGGCAGCTTCTCTCGCTTTCCCCGCAACTGTGACAACCCAAAATGTCTCCAGACATTGCCAAATGTCCCCTCAGGAGCCAAATCAGTTCCAGCTGAGGACCACTGCTCTAGACTAAAGGGTGTGCGTCGCCTCAGCTTTCTCTAGGCCCTCTCCCTGTGTCTGCAGAGCAGACAGCCGTCCAGGCCGCCATGAATTGGCTCCCATAATTACTAGAGCTTGGTAATAGCGGCTAGGATTTACACTGACAAGCACTTAATCTCTTCATATTTTGCACGAACTGTATGGATTACGATGTTTAGATTCAATGTTGCCGATAATACTGACGGCGGGAGTTTTTTCCAATCTAGTTCATAGACCACCTCCTTTTAGGATCACCTGGGGCATAAATACACATTTCTGTGCTCCTCACCAGACTTGGCAATCAGAATCTCCAGGGGATTGGGGCATCTGCATCTCATGTTTTGCAAACTTTTTTTTTGAATGGTTTCCATTCATGCGGTTCCAAAATAAAAGTCTCTTTTCTTGTTGCTACTACCTGCTCGCTTTCCTTCCCCACCCTCTCTGCCCGAACACTTATACACAGGTCGCCAGTAGCTTGTGTGGTCTTTCCAGAAGTTTTTTTTTTTTTTTTTTTTAAGATTTTATTTATTAGAGAGAGAGAGCAGAGGCAGGGGGAGCATCAGGCAGAGGGAGAGGGAGAAGCTGGCTCCCTGCCCAGCAGGGAGCCCCCTGTGGGACTCGATCCCAGGACTCTGGGATCATGACCTGAGGTAAAGGCAGACACTTAACCAACTGAACTACCCAGATGTCCCTCTTTCCAGAGTTTTTTTTTTTATAGCTACATAGTAAAATTTGAATTTTCAACAAGCTCCCAGTGATATTTGTGCTGTTTGCAATGTGAGAGCCAGTTCTGTCTATGTTGCTGTTTGCCCGTTTAGTGCAAAAAGATTTCACCTTCTAGCTGCAAAATACAGGAATTCTGGGGGCTTGGGATATGGATCCTCAGCGTGTCTGGTGTGGCCCCTACCCCTGATCTTGCCATTCGACCCTTGGGCCTGATTCATCACCAAAAGGAGGGGAAGAGTAAGTCCACATGCATATAGCTCAGTTTGGGTAAACTGAGTCTTCCCTCCAGGACATACAGGTAGCTTGGTTATTCCAGAAAAGGTCTGCTAGATTAAGGCTATGGAAGGCTTTCGGTGGCAGAATAAATGGGATGAATGGCTTAGTTCGGCCAGGCTGAGTTCTTTCTAGAACTGCTCCATTTCTGACAAGCGGGGGCTCCCGGGAGCTGCATGTCATTGTGAACCTGGCAGCCAGTTTTCTGGGTCCACCGAGTTAGGAGGACAGGTGAAGGCTTTAGAAGAAAGCGCAGGTTCCCCAAGTGCAGGCATCACACGGTTCCAGATTTATGGGGCTAGACTCCGAGGAGACCTTCCTTGCACACACGTGGATTTACTTGTAACTCGGGACTCATGGACATGGCACAACTGACACACTTGGTCCTGGCTCCCTCTTCTGCTGTAGGTTTGGATCCCGCCGGGCCCCTGTTTGAAGGGGTGGACATCCACAAGAGGCTGTCCCCTGACGATGCGGACTTCGTGGACGTCCTCCACACCTACACACGTTCCTTCGGCTTGAGCATCGGGATTCAGATGCCCGTGGGCCACATCGACATCTACCCCAACGGGGGTGACTTCCAACCGGGCTGTGGACTCAACGACGTCTTGGGGTCAATCGCATATGGAAGTGAGTTCCTTATTTTCTGCTTCATGGAGAGGTTTGACTCGGTTATCACATCTCCCCCTAAATCAGCCTGAGCTAGTACTGCTCCCAACAGTGTTCATTTCATTATATCGGGGCTGCCAACCCCTGTGTATAGTTCGTCCTTCCACAGGCTTGTTAACAGCCATCTATGGGTCTCTGCTTGGCGTTCTCATGCTTTGAGGTCCCAGTTACTTTTGGTTAAATTCTTTTTATAAGAAAAGGACTATGTGTTTGTTGGGGGAAAAATCAATCAATGCAGAATTGAGCATACAGCAAAAAGTAAACCCCTTTCTCCCACTCCCTCTTCTTATTTTTCAGAGGTAGCAATTGTGTATGTATCCTTCCGATCCTTTTTTCTTTGAAAATGTGTGTGTGCGCGCATGTGTGTGCGTGCATGTGAGGAAAAGAAGTTATATTTTTCAAAATCACATTCTGTAACTTTCCTTTTTCAGTCATTATATATATATATATATATATGTAATGACTATCCTTAAGCATCAGAACACATAGGTTTACTTAACTTATTCTTTTTTTAAAAGATTTTATTTATTTATTTGAGAGATCAAGTGCGAGACAGCACAAGCAGGGGAACGGCAGAGGGAGAGGGAGAAGCAGGCTCCTCACTGAGCCGGGAGCCCAGTGTGGAGCTCGATCCCTGGACCCTGGGCCAAAGGCAGACGCTTAACTGACTGAGCCACCCAGGCACCCCTCCCTTATTCTTTTTAAAGGCTATATAATCTTCTACAGAATGGATGCACTAAAATTTAATTTTTTGTGGCATTTTATTTTTATTTATTTATTTTTAAAGATTTTATTTATTTATTTGACAGAGAAAGAGAGATCACAAGTAGGCAGAGAGAGAAGGGGAAGCAGGCTCCCTGCTTAGTAGAGAGCCTGATGCGGGGCTTGATCCCAGGACCCTGAGATCATGACCTGAGCTGAAAGCAGAGGCTTTAACCCACTGAACCACTCAGGTGCCCCCTTTTTGTGGCCTTTTAAAGAAGGAAAACCAAGATGGTGTCTCCATTCACCTATGATCTACCTTCTGAATGCCTGAGCTTGTTCTCAGCAGTCTTGGGTTGACCTGAATTTGCTGCTGAAACTGATGGGCCACCGCAGTGACCCACCTCTTTCTGGGTTTCTCACTCGCTCACTGCCTTGGGTCCCAGCAGTATTGCTACATCTCATTCAGTCTGAAGACTGCAGCCCTCTCCCACTGGGATACTACCCAAGCAGCCCCTGCAGGACTTGGAGGTCAACGCCGGGACCTTACCATTCCTTAAGGCCAGTGGTGTAACTGAGAAAGGGATGGGATGGCTTTGTCAAATTTCTCTTAAGGTCCTAGGATTTATGGAACCATTGGCCTTAGCTTCTGCTTACAAGAGGTCCTGACGTGCCGTGGGCCAGAAAATCCAAATGCTACTCCTAACTTTGTAACCAACCGATCGTGTGACTCTGAGCGAAGTACCTGACCTCCGTGGGGCTCGGGGTCACAATCTCTATTTGAGCAGAGGCTCATGCTGCATGTTCCCCGTGTCTCCCTCCGCCAGCAATCACGGAGGTGGTGAAATGCGAACACGAGCGGGCTGTACACCTCTTTGTCGACTCCCTGGTGAATCAGGACAAGCCGAGTTTTGCGTTCCAGTGCACGGACTCAAACCGCTTCAAAAAGGGGATCTGTCTCAGCTGCCGGAAGAACCGGTGTAACAGCATTGGCTACAACGCTAAGAAGACGAGGAGCAAGAGGAACAGCAAAATGTATCTCAAAACCCGGGCAGGCATGCCTTTCAGAGGTAACCCTCCATCCCCACGGCGCCCTGAGGAAGGCCCTTCATCTTTCCCCTTCCTCTCAATACCATGTTGTGGAGAGGGCACATCCCAGCCCGGGAGATGGGGCCGGCACGGTGAAATCAAATCATTGCAAACCAGACGACGCTGTGCACGCCCTAAGAAGGTTCATCATTAGACATAAGTGGTGGGGACTCCTTTCGTGGTGCGCATCGTCCCTCCTTGATCACAATATCAGTCTCTTAAATTTGTGTGAAGATAGGAATTTTTTCATTTCTTTGCATTTGCCTTTTGCAAAGCGATTTCATAGTTTTGAGTGTCACAACACATCTGAGATAGGACCAACAGGGAATCAAAGTCATGGCTTGCATTTCTATGACATGCTCTAAGACCAGAGGGGTTTTGGGTGTTATTTTACAAATGAGGAAGCTGGGGTCCAAAGAGTTAATACCTTGGTCCTTCATTCAAGGTCACACAGCTCCAAGAGTTGCTAGGCCGGAACTCTCCTCCAGATTCCCTGAACTCCAAGTTTGGGGCTCATTGGATATTGCAGCGATCCCTTATGCCATTGCACTGAACAAGAGCAGAGGGGGGCCAGGGGCTGGGCTGGACCAAAGGGACGTCATCCCCTATAAACTCAGTGTGCTGGGTGACTCAGTTTGAGTCAGGGTATCCTGAGAGGGCCAGCAAAGCTCAAGAATGCCTTTGTTTGGCCATCTCTGCAGTTTACCATTATCAGATGAAAATCCACATCTTTAGCTACAAGATGATGGGAGAAATCGAACCCAACTTTTACGTCACCCTTTATGGCACGAGTGCAGACTCCCAGCTTCTGCCTTTGGAAATGTAAGTCATGAGCTCCCTTTGATGCGTTCGGGACCAGAAACAAGTCAGTCTAAGAATGAGCGAGCGTGGGAATGTGCAAATGCGTGCAGGGAAGTGCAGCCTGACGGCCTGCGGGAGGGGCTGGTCTGTGGTCCACAGTCTCCACCAAGCCCTTGACTCAGACCCTTTCTGGGAGGGATGCCCTTGGATGAATCAGCGGCAGAGAAGCTGCTGGATCAGCTGGACAGAAACTGCTGTTTCATTTCGGGCAACGCCTGTCACCTGAGGCTGTAGGAAATTTGGAACATAAATGCCATGCCTGCACCGTTTCTAGCTGTCTGTGGGAAGGGCCCGTAGCAATCGGTGTGTATTTGTCGAACGCATGCAAGGTCCAACACACCGTGCCAAGTAATGTTGGGATTGCCCAGTGATGTCATCAAAGTACTCGCTTCCTAGGGCTCAGGGTCTAGTTGGGGGATCAGGTGTGCATGCACACACTCTCGCACACAAGTGGGGTGGGACAGGCCCCCCGGGTGTCAAGTGAGAGGGACAGGAAGGAAGGGCCTGGGAGTTCAGCGAGAGACCAGTGTCTGTGGGCCCATTTCTCTGCCGTCCCCGCGGGGCAGGTGCAGCCACCGTATCAGCCCACATGGCGGGATAGTTCACCAGTGGCAGGTCGGTGACACCTGCCCCGGTGTCCCCTTGTAGAGTGGAGCAGATCGGGCTGAATGCCACCAACACCTTCCTGGTCTACACCGAGGAGGACCTGGGAGACCTCTTGAAGATCAAGCTCACCTGGGAGGGGACCGTTCAGTCCTGGTACAACCTGTGGAAGGAGCTGCGCAGCTACTTGTCTCAGCCCCGCAGCTCGGAGCGGGAGCTGAATATCAGGCGCATCCGGGTCAAGTCCGGAGAAACCCAGCGGCGGTAAGGGCCCCGTGTCAACCGTGAGCCGAGGGCATCTGCCTCCGCCACGTCCTCACCTTCGCTGAGCAGGCACCTCCAACCTTGCCTGCCCAGAGCACGCGGGCAACCCCTCAGACACTTCTGTAAGGAAAAGGGAATTCTGCATCAAAGGCCTCTGCCAACCAGGGTGCGGCTTGTGTCCTGATTCCCGGCCCTCCGCTGAGGGGGTGGGCGAAGTGGGGGCTGGAGTCCATTCCTGGTTGTGTTTGCTGGACCCTGTGTTGGCCTGGAGGAAGGAGGGCTTCTCCTGGACGGGGCCTCTTAGGAGCACTGACTTGCTGATTGGTGTGCTATAGGGTGCATGCCACCGTCTTTGCTTGCTCCATCCGGAGAAGACCCCGGTAGCAAACCTGGGGAGTCCCCAGGGATGAGGTCTGCCCGAGGCCCAGGTTTCCCCAGCACCTGATTTTCAGAGCACCGTACCCTTCCTTCGGAGGCTGTGAGTCAAGGTTAGGGGTGGGGCCCTGACGTTAAGTAACAGGGAATCCTC
>JAQQSY010000108.1:0-15515 GCA_028646535.1 Procyon lotor
CCTGATCAAAACTCTTCACAGCGTAGGCATAGAGGGTACATTCCTCAACATCATTAAGGCTATCTATGAAAAACCCACAGTGAATATCATTCTCGATGGGGAAAAACTGAGAGCTTTTCCCCTGAGATCAGGAACATGGCAGGGATGCCCACTATCTCCACTGCTATTCAACATAATACTAGAAGTCCTAACCTCAGCAATTAGACAACAAAAAGAAATCAAAGGCATCCAAATTGGCAAAGAAGTCAAACTCTCCCTCTTTGCAGATGATATGATGCTTTATGTGGAAAACCCAAAAGACTCCACTCCAAGACTGCTAGAACTCCTCCAGAAATTCAGTCAAGTGTCAGGATATAAAATTAATGCGCAGAAATCAGTTGCATTTCTATACACCAACAGCAAAACAGAAGAAAGAGAAATAAGGAGTCGATCCCATTTACCATTGCACCCAAAACCATAAGATACCTAGGAATAAACCTAACCAAAGAGGCAAAGAATCTGTACTCAGAAAACTACAAAGTGCTCATGAAAGAAACTGAGGAAGACACCAAGAAATGGAAAAACATCCCATGCTCATGGATTGGAAGAACAAATATTGTGAAAATGTCTATTTTACCTAAAGCAATCTACACATTTAATGCAATCCCTATCAAAAACCATAAATTTATTTCAAAGAAATGAAACAAATTATCCTAAAACTCATATGGAACCAGCAAAGAACACTAATAGCCAGAGGAATGTTGAAAAAGAAAACCAAAGTTGGCGGCATTACAATTGCTGATTTCAAACTCTTTTACTAAGCTATAATTAAGAATGTGGTACTGGCACAAAAACAGACACATAGATCAATGGAACATAATAGAGAGACCAGAAATGTACCCCCAACTCTATGGTCAACTGATCTACGACAAGGCAGGAAAGAATATCCAGTGGAAAAAAGACAGTCTCTTCAACAAATGGTGTTGGGAAAACTGGACAGCCACATGCAGAAGAATGAAACTGGACCATTTCCTTACACTGCACACAAAAATAGACTCAATGTAAAAATAGACTCAAAGATCTCAATGTAAGACAGGACTCCATCAAAATCCTGGAGGAAAACGCAGGTAGCAATCTCTTTAACCTTAGATGCAGCAACTTCTTCCTAGAAATATCTCCAAAGGCAAGCGAAGCAAGGGCAAAAAGGAACTATTGGGACTTCATCAAGATCAAAAGCTTTTGCACAGCAAAGGAAACAGTTAACAAAACCAAAAGACAACTGACAGAATAGGAGAAGATATTTGCAAATGACATATCAGATAAAGGGCTAGTATCCAAAATCTATAAAGAACTTCTCAAACTCAACACCCAAGGAACAAATAATCCAATCAAGAAATGGGCAGAGGATATGAACAGACACTTCTGCAAAGCACACATCCAAATGGCCAACAGACACATGAAAAAGTGCTCAACATCACTCAGGATCAGAGAAGTACAAGTCAAAACCACAGTGAGATACCACCTCACACCAGTCAGAATGGCTAAAATTAGCAAGTTAGGATACGACAGATGATGGCGAGGCTGCGGAGAGAGGGGAACCCTCCTACACTGTTGGTGGGAATGCATACTGGTACAGCCACTCTGGAAAACTGTATGGATGTTCCTCAAAAAGTTGAAAATAGAGCTACCCTATGACCCAGCAATCGCAATATTGGGTATTTACCCTATAGTTATAAACTTTGTGATCCGAAGGGGCACGTGCACCCGAATGTTTATAGCAGCAATGTCCACAATAGCCAAACTATGGAAAGACCCTAGATGTCCATCAACAGATGAATGGATAAAGAAGATGTGGTATATATATATATAATGGAATACTATGCAGCCATTAAGGGAAACGAAATCTGGTCATTTGCAATGACGTGGTTGGAACTGGAGGGTATTATGCTAAGGAAATAAGTCAGAGAAAGAACGGTATCACATGATCTCTCTGATATGAAGAATTTGAGAGGAAAGGTGGGAGTTTGGTGGGGGGTGGGGGAGAGAAATGAAACAGGAGGGGATGGGGAGGGAGACAAAGCATAAGAGACTCCTAGACTCACAAAAGGAACTAAGGGTGCTGGGACGCGGGGTGGGGGGGTTAGGGATTCAGTGGCTCGGTTGTGGACATTGGGGAGCGTATGTGCTATGGTAAGTGTTATGAAATGTGTAAGCATAACGATTCACAGACATGTACCCTGGGGCAAATAGTATATGTTAATTTATAAAATTAATTAATTAATTAATTAAAAAAATAAAAAAATAAACTAGAAAATTCCTGTAAATTCAGGAAGGTATAGTGGGCAGTGTAAATATCTCGCTAAAGTTTAGATTTGTTCATATTTATCTTAATTTGAAATATAACAGATTATGAGGATGACTCCATTATGTATTAGCCAGTTGTATTATGTGACCTATTGGAACTTCATGTATTATAGAGTATTTCTTACTCTATGAAGAAAACATTGAATTTGAACTTACACATTATGTCCCTTGAATAGCAGGCTGAAACTTTGATTATTTTAGAAAACTTAAAGAGGGGTATCAGAATTTGGGTCAATAGTATTTATTTATTTTCTGTGTATTTCTGTGCTCATTTAAATTTTATAAAGATACACAAAACTGTTACAGGTGCATTTGTGTGAGGGTGGGTGAGCATATGAAATACCACCTAGTAATTATGTTTTATTTTGTGACCTTACCTCCCTTGTAATTAATGAAGGATATATTCTGAGGATACATAAACTTACTTGTTACTTTAACCTTAATTTTTAGAGCCAATGGCAACAATTAGCTACCCAGCTCTTACAAACAGCACTTTTCTTCTCTAACAGATAACCAATAATGATTAATTCCAATGCATTTTTACATGCCCCCAAATACTTTATATTTTTATTTAGTTTTCTGTTTTCCCCCCACCTATTAGAGTATGAAAACTTGTAGCTTGTAGATTATATCTTTTTTTTTTTTTTTTTTTACCTTTTGATTCCCCCTCACACATTTCCCCACACCTGTTCCCTGTCTCTGACAACCTGTTCTCTGTACCTGCAAATTTGTTTTTGTTTTTTAAGATTCCATATGTAAAACAGATCATGCAGTATTTGTCTTTCTATCTGACTTACTTCACTTAGCATAATGCCTTCAAGGTCCATCCATGTTTTTTTATAGTTGAATAATATTTGTTTGTGTGTGTGTGAGAGAGAGAATGTGTGTGAACATTTCTTTACCTGTTCATACATTGGTGGACACTTAGCTTATTTCTGTGCCTTGGCTGTTATAAATAGTGATATCTTATAGTGGTTATTTTAGTTCCTCCGAAGTACCCAATACAGTACTCTGTGCATGCTGGACTGTTTGATACAGCTGTCAAGGAATGTAGTTTGATGTTTAGAAGGTTTGAATTCAAATTACAGTTCTCTCTGTTAACTCAGTACATGGGAAAAATCACACTCTTGTTGAGCTCCAGTTACCTCTTCTATAATATTAAGTTGGTAGGGTAAGGTCTATCGCAGTCTCTTAAGATCAAATGAAAATATTTGTACAAAATAATTTGTAAATTCCAGAGAGCTTTAATGTATATTGTGGAATTCATTATTATATTAAAATTTTTATATTTAATGAGTATAATAACTAATAATATATAGATATTGTTAGTGCTTGCAAAATGTTGCTATCTCCATTAAACTTACTCTGGATTTATTGTATTGTATCAGACCACAGAATAACTGAATGGGCTTTCAATGCATTTAGTTGTCCTAACTTAAAAAACAAATAGAAAACAAATAAAACCTTGTGAATCTAGAGCCATCAGTTAAATTATAAAGGCTCTTTTAATTCTACCTAAATTACTCTTTTGTATTGTATATATTATTCTATATTCCCCCTGGGTGTATTTTATTCACATCACCTTTCTTTACTTTTAAACTCAGTTTAGATATTTCTCTTTTGTAGTCCCAATACAACATAGATATTTTGTATTATATTGTATATTATAGTTTATTCATATTTTTGTGTGCTTGATTATTTGATCTACAAGACTAACAGCTTTGTGAGAGAAAGGATCATACTATCTTGTTCACTAATATATCCAAAAAGATTAGCTCAATGTTTAGCACAATAGTAGGGACTTAGTAAATATTTTGTCAAATACATAAATTTAGATTTATACCCTAATTAAATATAATTGTTATTTTAAAATAGCTTTACTTCAGAGGAAGAAACATCTTTACAATCCAAATGTAAATAAAACCTTTGGAGCTTGTTCTTTGGGAATGTGTCTATTTGTCCAGTAGGCAAATTTTCTAGGATTCCATTTAAAAAATAAAAACAAAAAACAAAAAGAAAAACACCTCAAACTAGCTTAAGAAAAAAGGTCTTTTATTGACTCTTTTAATTCACAAGTAATGAATATGACATGGCTTAAGTGATGTGATTCTGTCTCTGACTGTGTCTACTCTGTTTCTCTCCATGTGTTGGCTCAGGTTCTCAGATAGGCTTTCTCCACATAATAGAAAACTATGGCTTTTCTTAGAGCAAACTTTGCTTCTTTTCAGTCGTAATTCAGTTAAAAGGTTGGCCCTCTCTCCCAATGTACTTATACAAATATTTAGGAAATAATTTAAGTAGACATTTGATTCTAGTGCCTATCCTTTGACCAATTACCACATCAAAGGTATGGTTGTGCAATATTATTAAACACTCTCATCACATGTTGTCACTATAGCAGGCAGTCTCACAGGACTAAATAAATTAAGAAAGGAGTTATTTTTGTAAGAAAGTCATGTAAGAGGTAAAATGTGTTTCCCCACTACATTGTGTTTCTTTAGTTTTGCCTGTACATAACAAAGAAATTAATTTGAGGTGTTCCACTGAAGTGTTCATCTATGCCATTATATCTTGTGAGATAATATGTAGGGTTTTATCAGCAGAACATGGGTTAGCAAACTTTTTCATTTAAGAAATCTGCCTAAAATTAATAAAAATATCAAGTAAAACATTAGGACAATCTGGATGAAGTTCACCATTGCTATTTATACTTTATCTTTCTTTTGAAATATTGTTTTGATTATATAAAAATTTAACAAGGTTATTTGCTTTTGTTTATGTTATAGTATTTGGTAAAAATATATAATATAATAAGTTGAAGGAAAATAATGGTGCTTAATAACTGGAGCCGGATATCCCACAGGATGAGATGACTTTTTGGTCCAAAGATTGAACATATAGGAGACAAATAAGCTGCCAGAATTAAAACGTTGGTTTAAGTATATATTAGATATCCAGCCATAACAGTTACATTATTAGATGCCTTAAAAAATTATTTTCTTAGAGGAACATTAGATTTTAGATAACCTCAATGTTATAGGTAATGAGCCTATCATATATGCTTGTATTTTAATATCATAAGTAATGTATTTTCATCCCTTAAATTGATGCATCAATTTACTTACCATAGAATTAATCACAAGACATATGTATTAAACCTTTTATCCATAATGTTATTATTCTGTTAAAAATTCTTAACATAAAACTGATCCATCCATTTATTCTGATCATGTAATTTTTAATATGATAGAATTCAGTTCAGAGTGAAGTTTCAGAAATATGGAATATATTGGCAGGAATTTTTCAGATGTCAGAAGAAATTAAAGCCTATAGTGGTTTTTAAGGAAAGGCAAAAAAAATTTTGTGAGTTCAAGCAGTCATTTTAACAACTGACTTTTTATGCTGAAAGTAAATTTGAAGTAAGGAACACTTAGTATTTGAAAATGATGATAGTCACTTGAAATATTTGTATATTAATACTTATATCAACTCAGACTAGATTGAAGATATTTATAAAATACTTATTCTAAATATTAGAAGGAATTCTGTTAACTTTATGATATATTTTATATCTTTGAACTTAATTGGCCTTAGAAAGTTAGTATTCCTAGGGGCACCTGGGTAGCTCAGTCAGTTAAGCATCTGACTCTTGGTTTCAACTCAGGTTGTGATCTCAGGATGCTGAGATTGAGCCGCATGTTGGGCTCTGTGCTGAATGCAGTCTGCTTGGGATTCTTTCCCTCTCTCTTTCCCTCTCCATCCACTGCTCCTGTCCCCACTCCCTCTCTCTCTCTCAAATAAATAAATAAATGAAACCTTTAAAAAAAAAATGTCAGTGTGAATTGGGCTTCTCAGAGATAATTGAAATAATTTCACCAAAGAATAAGTAACTGTAAACATATGTCAGCCTTAAGAATGGGAACATGATTGTGAAATTAAGTCCCTTCTTAGTTCTGATCTTAATTTGTAGTAAAAAATACCAATATACTTCAGTTTTTAGTATTAATACTATATATTTTCTTTGTGTCCCTCACCCAGACCTAAGTATTTTCTCTTTGAAACATTCATTTCACAAAAAATAAGTAATAATAAGGAAACTGATATTATTACTCATTCATGCTATACTGGACAATACATATTTCCCATCTATTTGTGGACAGATTATGTTGTAGACTTTATATTAAAAGAGAGGAAAACCTTCTAAACAGTCATATGGAATATTTTCACAAACTTTAGTGTCCATACAATTTACCTGTGACAGCTTGTTGACTAAATGGAAAGTTAATTGTCTGAAGTTTTGTCTTTGTTTTTGTTTGGTTTTGTCTTCTTTTTTAATCAAGAAAATGAATAACATACAAATCACCTGGAGAGTTTGGTAAATCACTGACTCTATGACCAGGGGTTCTGATTTGGTATGTGGTTCTGAGCTTCTACATTCTTTACATAATTTCAGGTGATGTTGATGGTCTATGGAGCACCCTTTGAATAGTATGTATGGAGACCTAAATTGCAAAACTTTTGAAATCAAATTCCATGAATTAAAAGAAAGCAAATTAAAATAAAAACAAGTTAAATACATATAAAATATATGGATAAGCATTTATGTTAATTATACAGAGTAGAGAATATTTTCCTTCAATTAAGTAATTAAATTTTGTTTATTCATATGTAATATGAATAATATCATAATTCTAATATGGTGAAATATAAAGGATATAGATATTATATACATGGATTTCAAATATAGGATAAACACCAACACTGATATAATTTTGATATTATTTCTGTATTGGCCATACATAGCTATAAAACACATCCTGACCATGAGTCTACTTGATTTTTCCTAGAAAATTCAAAGTATCAGTTTAATAAACTAGCTTCTGTACATAGTTTACTGCTTTAAAAGTTCCTAGTGAGAGTCAAATACAATCAATATGAAGAAATAACAGAAGGGATTCAAAACTCTGATTACTGATAAGTGCAATAATATATTCCCATAAGAAATAATTGCTAAACCAGATATTCTTCTCTACAAAAAAAGACAGACTTAAAGGTATGAAAATAATTTATATACCATATTAAATGATTAAAATCTATCACAAGATTATTTCAAAGAAAGTAACAATTTGGGAAAAGACCATGTTTTTAAGATATGTCAAAGATACTGAAATAAGAGAATGTATAAGTGACAGCCTCAAAAATTAAATAATGGACCTCATATATTATCAACAAAAGACAATGAAAAGAATAAGTCATTTGTCATAGGCCACTTAAAAACTTGTACTTAAAAAGTTTGCAGCGTTTTATGACTTTTTTTCACTCTCTTTCATTCACATGACTAGTTAGTACTTACCTACAATTTCAATCTTTTAAGTTATCAATTTCAAACACAGGAGTTTTCTGAAATACAATGTATTTCTATAGAATATATATTCTATCTTCTAAAGATAAAGTAACTTTCACTCAACATATTTTGACATTCATCCATGCTGCAGTGTTTATACATAGTCAATTCATTTTCAATGTTGAGTAGTATTCTATCGTATGGATAAATACTCAGGGCTGGAATTATTATGAGAGGAGTAAGTTTAAATTTTTAAGAAACTGTCAAAACTGTTTTTCAGAATGGTTGTAGCAGTTTACATTCCCACCAGCATATATAAGATTACCTAGTTAACACTCGATGCACTCAGTATTTTTAATTCGAGCTTTTCTCATCAGTGTGTAAATATTTCTTTGTGATTTTAATTAGCATTTTCCTATTGTTGAACATTTTGTTCTACATTTATTTGTCATCTGTGTATCTTCTTTTCCATGAAAGATTTATTTATTTATTTTAGAGAGAGAAAGAGAGGCAGAGATGGGGGCAGAGGGAGAGAAGCAGACTCCCAGCTGAGCAAGGATCTCAAGGGAGGGCTTGATCTCATGACCCTGAGATCATGACCTGAACCCAAACCAAGAGTCACATGCTTAACTGACTGAGCCACCCAGGTGCCCTGCTATCTGTATATCTTCTTTGCTGGAGTATCTATTTAAATATTTTGCCCATTTTTAAAATACACTTTTATTTTTTTATTGTAGTTGACACACTATAATATGTTGTTAAATATGTTACTATAATATGTTACATTAGTTTCAGAAGTCCATCATAGTGCTTCTACATCTCTATACATTATGCTAATTTTACCACAAGGTACCTGCTGTCAGTTACCATGCTATGCCATTAAAATATCAGTGACTGTATTCCCTATGCAATGACTTTTATTTCTATGACTTATTCAGTCTATAACTGGAAGCTATCTCCCACTCTCCTTCACTTATTTTGCCCATCCCCCAAACCCTTCCTCTGGAAGTCATTAGGTTTTTCTTTGTATTTAAAAATATTCTGCTTTTTGTCTGTTTATTCATTTGTTTTGGTTTTTAGATACTGTATATGAGTGAAATCATATAGTATTTGTCATTGTCTGTCTCATTTCACTTAACATAGTACCATCTAGATCCATCCATGTTACCATAAATAGAAAGATCTTATTCTTTTTATGGCTGAGTTATATTCCATTCCATTAGTTATATTTACTTTGTCTAATTGTTCTCGGCTACTTATTACATTTATTTTTATTTTTCTCTACATTCTTTCTTTTTTTTAAAAAAAGATTTTATTTATTTATTTGACAGAGAGAGATTGCAAGTAGGCAGAGAGGCAGACAGAGATAGAGGGGGAAGCAGGCTCCCTGCTGAGCAGAGAGCCCAATGTGGGGCTCAATCCCAGGACCCTAAGATCATGACCTGAGCCAAAAGCAGTCGCTTAACCAACTGAGCCACCCAGGCGCCCCTCTACATTATTTCTTTTACTTTCATTGAATATCATTTGCTTTTCTTTTTTGAGTGGTACAAGATGGAAGCTGGTTGTGTTTATTTGGGACTTTTTTAACTCTTCAAAATAGTTCTTTATTGCTCTTAGTGGGAACACTAAGTATTACTTTTGAAAAATCCAATAAATTTTTATATGGTCCACTTTTATTTCAATTTAATTAACAATTCTTTCTAATTTCTCTTTTAATTTTGTATTTGACTCATCGATTATTTTAAAGTGTGCAATTTATTTTCCCAACATTTTGGGATTTTTCTGTTATTAATTTCTTTTTTAATTCCATTTTGGCCAGAGACATACTTTATATGAATTGAATTCCTTTAAAATTATTAATATTTGTTTTGTAGCCCTAATATGGTCTGTCTTGGTAGATTTTCTATGTGGACTTGAAAATAATGTGTATTGTGCTGTTATTGGATGGAGTGGCCTATATATTTCAAGTGGGTCAACTTGGTTGATTATGTTGTTCTGATTTTCTACATTGTTACTAAATTTATGTCTATTTTTTCTATCAGTATTGAGAGAGGGATATTGAAATATATGAGTTTAATTATGGATTTTCATTGTCAGTTTTTGCTTTATATATTGTAATTCTTTTCTTTAATACAAAAATATTTAGAATTTTTCTCTCCTTTTTAACTAATGCTCCTTTTATGAATATGAAACATGCTTTTTTATATATGGTAATATTTTTTGCTCTGGTATCTACTTTGGCTAGTATTAATATAGCCTCTCTTTTCACTAGTGTTTTCATAGTATCTATTTTCTTCCATTTTTAAAATGTATTTATGCTTTTATATTTGAAGTTAGTTTTTGTAGGTGGTATAGAGTTAAGTCTTCTGGCTGGAACCAGTTTGAAGTCTGCATTTTATTTGGGCCACCGTAGCCTCCCAATTTCTTAGTATATGATCCTATTAATTTTAATGCACACATGATTATTATTTTGCCAAGTAGCAAATAAGGAATTGTGATATCTCAAGCTTTGTTTTTCTTTTTCTTTTTCAATATTGCTTTGGCTATTCAAGGTCTTCTGTGGTTCCATACAAATTTTCATATTGTTTCTTGTAGTAGTGTGAAAATGTTATTGGAATTTTGATAAGGATTGCATCAAATCTGTACATTGCTTTGAGTAGTATAGACATTTTAACAATATTCTTATAATCCACAAGCATGAAATGTTTTCCACTTGTTTGTGTCATCTTCAATATCTTTCATCAGTATTCCATAGTTTTCAGAGAATAAGTGTTTTATCTCTTATCTCCTTGGTTAAGTTTATTCCTAGGTATTTTATTATCTTTGGTGCAATTGTAAATGAGATTGCTTTCCTAATTTCTCTTTCTATTGCTTCAATGTTAGTATATAAAATGCAATATATCTCTGTACTTTGATTTTTTATCTTGAAACCTTACTGAATTTATCAGTTCTAGTAGTTTTTTTCAATGGTTTTTCTAGGGTTTTCTATGTATATTGTATCATGTCATCTGCAAATAGTGAAAGTTTTATTTCTTCCCTAATTTGAATGCATTTTATTCCTTCCTCTTGTCTGATTACTTTGGTTAGGATTTCCAACACTATGTTAAACAATAGCGGTGAGAATGGACATCCCTGTCTTGTTCCTGACCTTAGGAGAAACACTCTCAGTTTTTCACCATTGAGTATGATGTTAGCTGTGAGTTTTTTATATATGGCCTTTATTATGTTGAGGTATGTTCCCTCTAATTGTACTTTATTAAGGGTTTTTATCACAAATGAATGCTGTACTTTGTCAAATCCTTTTACTGCATCTATTGCAATAATATTGTCTTTATCCCTTCTTTTATTAATGTAGTGTTTCACATTAATTGACGTGTGAATATTGATAATCCTTGCATCCCAGGGATAAATCTCACTTGACTGTGGTGGATAATTTTTTAATGTATTATTGGATTTGGTTTGCTAATATTTTGTTGAGGATTTTTGCCTCTATGTTCATCAGATATTTGGGTCCATATTTTCTTTTTTTGTGGTGTCTTTATCTGGTTTTTCTATCCAGGTAATGCTCTCTTCATAGAATAAATTGGGAAGTTTCCCTACCTCTTCTAATTTTTGGGATGGTTTGAGAAGAATAGATGTTAATTCTTCTTTAAATGTTTGGTAGAATTTATCTGAGCATCTGTCTAGCCCTGGATTTTTGTTTGATGGAAGTTTTTCATTACTGGTTCAATTTCATTGCTGGTAATCAATCTGTTCAAATTTTCTATTTCATCCTGATTCAGTTTTGGAAAGTTATATGTTTATAAGAATTTACCTATTTCTTCTAAGTCATACAATTTGTTGGCATATAATTTTTCATAATATCTTTTATAATATTGTATCTTTGTGGTGTGGTTATAATATTGTATCTTTGTTATTTTTTGCCTTTCATTTCTAATTTTATTTATTTGTATCCTCTCCCTTTCTTTATTTTATTATTATTTTTTAATGAGTCTGACTGAACGTTTCTTGATTTTGTTAATCTTTTCCAACAACTGGCTCCCGGTTTCTTTGATCTGTTCTATTTTTTTTTTTTTTTTTAGTTTCTATTTTTGTTGTTGTTTTTCCTCCTTTAATTTTTATGACTTCCTTCTACTCGTTTTTGGTTTTTGTTTGCTATTATTTTTCTACTTCATTTAGATATAAAATTAGGTTGTTTGGAGTTTTTCTTGCCTCTCAAGGTAGGCTTGTATTGCCATAAACTTACCTTTTAGAACAGCTTTTGCTGTATCCCAAAGATTTTGGATTGTAGTGTTTTCATTTTCATTTGTCTCCATTTATTTTTTTTTTTTCATTTCTTTGATTTCTTGTTGACTTATTCATTGTAGATTTTTCCTTTTCAGAACTTTGAATATGTTATGCCACTCTATTCTGGCAAAAAATCAGCTGATAGCCTTATGGGGTTTCCTATGTATGTAACTATCTTCTTTACTGTTGTTATCTATAAAATTCTTTCTTTGTCACTATTTTTTGCCATTTTAACTTATTTTATGTCTTCATGTGGGCCTCTTTGGGTTGAATTTATTGGGAGATCTCTGTGCTTCCTAAATCTGGATCTCTGTTTCCCTCTCCAGATTTGCTAAGTTTTCAGCTATTATTTCTTCAAGTACATTTTCTTTTTTTTTTTTTTTAAGATTTTATTTATTTATTTGACAGAAAGAGAGATCACCAGTAGGCAGAGAGGCAGGCAGAGAGAGGAGGAAGCAGGCTCCCTGCTAAGCAGAGAGCCCGATGCAGGGCTCGATCCCAGGACCCCGAGATCACAACCTGAGCCGAAGGCAGAGGCCCAAGTACATTTTCTGCTCCCCTTTTTCTCTTCTCCTTCTGAGATCCCTATAATGCAAATATATTCTGCTTGACAGTATTGCAGAGTTCTAAGTCTGTTCTCATTGAGCAGTTATTTGTCACCTGTGTAGCCTGATTGCTTCCCATCACTGTATTCCCCTACTGTAGCCTACATTATTGTATCCTGCCAGTGATATGTTTCTCTGCATTCTCTAGCCTACTATGTATTCCATTTATTGTATTTTTAATTTTGTTCATTGACTTTTTTATTTCCAATATGTAATTTGTTTTATCTCTTTTTTGAGGCTCTCACTGCTGTCCTCCACTCTTTTCTCAAGTCCAGTGAGTATCTTTATGATCATTGCTTTAATTTCTCCAGTAGACATATTACTCATTTCCGTTTTGCTCAGATCTCCTGCTGTGATTTTGGCCTCTTCTTTCATTTGGAACATATTCCTCTGTCTACTTATTTTGTATATCTGCCTATGTCTGTTTCTGTTTGTTAGGAAAGTCAACTATGTCTTATGTTCTTGAAAGTAGTGGCCTTATGAAGAAGAGGTCCTGTAGTGCCCTGCAGTGCAGTGTCCCTGGTCACCAGATTCTGGCACTTCAAGGGAGTGTCCTATATGTTGCTTGCATCCTGCTGTTTTGTCTGATTTGCTTTACCTATCGGTCTGGTCTTCTGCCCTGACTCTCTACCTGTTGTGGTTCGTGCTTATTCTCTGCGGTGTCTGTGGGACCCATGCAGGCCAGGTCTCAGGGGACATGTCTGCAGGGAACTTGGGTGAGGCAGCATTGTTAGCAAAATTTATGCTGAGCCATTGTTCCTAGGCTGGATCTCCCAAAAAGCTCCCTGGCTGGGTTCAGCTCAAGGTGGTAGCTGAGCACAGCACATGGTGTGATTGATGGTGCCTAATGGCTGTGCATGTGGTGGCTGGGCATGGTGCACACATGTGACATTTTATTTTCCCTGAGCTCAGGGCTGAGGCCAGCAGGGTTGGAGTGGATGAGTGAGTCCTCAAGAGAACTCGTAAGCAAGGAGCCCTGCTAGCAGGTTAGGTAGCAAGTACCTGTATAGTGCTGCTTCCAACAGGTGGCCTTGTGTTTATGCTGGAGGGTAAGGGAGCAAAATTGTGGCTGCCAGCTTCTTTGTTCCCAGAGAAGTCCCCCAACAGACTCAGAAATTCATATAAATAGAACTCCATTTTGTTTACCCCAGACCTTGGGCAAACTGCCATAGAAATGTAGCCTTACCATGGGGTGCTGTCTCTTTAAGTGTGGGAACCCAGCTATCACTCACTTTTCCCATTTGCCTAGTGCTGAGTCAGCTGACTTTTAAAGCTTTAGGCTCCAAGTTCCTCTGCTTATACAAACACAGAATTCAACCCCTCTAGTTTTCAGAGCCAAACATTATGGAGATTCATCTTCTCAGTGTGGTCTCCCTCGTGCAAGGAACTGTTTTTCTCCCCTCTTTGTGCCCACAGCTCTTTCCACCTGTGGGCAGCTCCCAGTCGCATTTCTGCCCTTCCTAACCTCTCAGATGCAGCTTCTTCTCTACATTTATTTAGTTGTGAAGTTTGTTTTGCCAGTCTTGGGATCCCTCTCAGGTTTATTTCTACGATGTGAGTGATATCCATTTGTAAACATGGGACAGAAATAGCTTAAGGTCCTCCTAGTCTGCCATCTCCCCAAACTTTGCACAGTACCTTCAGAAATATCTTTATTATGCTGGTGAGGAATCTCACTTGTCCTCTAGTCTGGAGGGAGACGTTCACTTTGTTATTCTGGAAGCCTCTGGGTAGGAGAAGAAACTCTAGCTTTGTTACCCAGGAACATACACAAATTTGTTTCCTGCCCTGGAGTAGCTTTGCAAACATTCTTGACCAAATTTGTCAGTGCTCTTTGTTCAGAAGTTATGCAGAAATGGCAGACTCAGGGAATTACCTACTAAAATATACATGTATCAGTCAGAGTTCTGTCAGAAAAATAGAAAGCACTCTAAGATTTTTGAGTAAGAAAGGATTTAGTATAAGAAATAAGAGGCTTCCGCAATGATCGGAAGTGTGAGGACGGCAAATGTTAGAGAGGCCCCAGATTCACTCTCAGGATATCTGGAAGTGCAGGTGGAGCAGGTGAGCTGGCGCTGCAGATGGATCTGTGCTGCCTACAGTATAGAAGTGTTTAATTCTCAGGAGGATGCCTGAAAGCTATTGGCAAAACTCCCAAGTCTTCAGCCTGCTGCTGCCAGTGCCCTTGTGTCTGTCCTCAACAGCGCCAGAGAATAATGGCTTATCTTACTCTTTCACATCCCAAATCTCATTCAAGCGATTTTCATTGGCACAACCTTCCTGTACTCTGGGAATTGGGGAAGGGTATCTCTTAGACTCTTCCTCTGTATAATAGGAGGGAGTCTAGATGAAGGAAGTTGATTCTGAATTGACAGCAGATAATCCATCAAAGTCTTTATTAATGCAAATTCTTATCGTTTTTCTCTTACAAATAATACTTTAGTAAATAACTTTGTACATCTCCCTTTTGGCACGTGAAAAAGGATCTCCATTGGATTGATTCCTAGAAATGGAGTAGCTCACAGTGTGTGCCTATCTTACATTTTGATAGATGGTACCAAATTACTCTCCAAAAGCAATTGCTTTCCAGGGAGTAACCACAGGAGAATGGAAGATGGAAAAGCCTGTTTGTGGAAGATTTAGGAGCAAAAGCTAGTACCCAGGTCTCTCCTTCCTGAGCATTTATTCAGTACCTTTGAGTGGTGACTGAGGCAGTGAGAGGGAAGTATTGTGGCCCTTTGACACTTTATTAAAAACCTAATATCTAACATCAATCCCTTAACTATCGAGAAGGAAAAAAGAAATAAATGAGTGTCTTCTCTGATAAGCATTATGCCAGCAGCTTTCACATGGCTTTTCAATTTAATTGTCATTGTAATTCTGTGAACAAGTATATTATTCTCATCATCCTCCCTGATGAGCTATTGAGGCTTAGT
>JAQQSY010000108.1:16015-31315 GCA_028646535.1 Procyon lotor
AAGATCACAAAAACGGACATGATAGGAATGCACCAAAGGGTGTGAGGGCACTGGAAAAACTATATTACATTTTACAGTTTAGTCTTGGGCTTGACAAATGTAAAACACAAGAAGAGTCTTTGATACAAGTCCTGGAAATCTTCTTTCACTTTCATTTAAGGAAAAAAAAATATTTGTATATGTATGTAATATGATATAATTATATATGCATAATTATATATGTATCATATATATATATATCACATATGATATATATATATATGATATGCAGTAGCTCACAGGATTAGGGAAAAGCCAAACAGTCCTCAAGAAGCATAGAAACATGGTAATCTCAGGGAAGTGATGTAGCAGGGCAGCTGTAAAATTTGCAGGGCCCAGTGAAAAATGAATGATGCAAGTTTCCCTGTTAAAAAATTACTGAGAATTTCAAGGTGGTGACAGCAGACCATAAAACCAATGGTAGGACCCTTCTAAGAGCCAGATGCTGTGACTGGACAGGATGCAAGACCATGAATCTGGCCCTAAGTTATGGGAATAAATGGATTAACTCTTCAAGACTCTACCCTTAGGGTAAGTCAGTTATGATGGCTTTCTGGCCTTGTGCTGTGTTGCTCAAGATTCATACTTCTAGGAACTAGAGTTTGTAGGCCAAGCTCGAGTCATCTTACCACATTGAACAAGGGGTTGGGGGCCTTGCAAAGCAGTCCCATCAAAACTGCATGCAATCAGTGAGAAAAGGAGGGATTTTTGTAAAGGAAAGTAAAGGCATTATTATCAAAGCAAGGAGGAGAATTTCTTCTTATTCAGGAAAAGACAAAATAAAACAAAACAAAACAGATGTTCACATAAGAAGAGAGAGGAAAAAAGGAATCAGGGCTGCCTGGGTGGCTCAGTGGGCTAAAGCCTCTGTCTTTGGTTCAGGTCATGATCTCAGGGTCCTGGGATGGAGCCCCTCATCTGCATCGGGCTCTCTGCTCAGCAGGGAGCCTGGTTCCCCCTCTTTCTCTCTGCCTGCCTCTCTGCCTACTTGTGATCTCTCTCTCTGTCAAATAAATAAATAAAATCTTTAAAAAAAGAAAAAAGGAATCATTTCTGAGACTATTGTGATCAGCTTCTAAGAAGTTGTCTCCAAGAACATGAATAGTTTATTTATAACAGTTCTCTAGTAATGCCACCCATGGGTCATACACAGTCTGCTTTAAATATCCCAAAATTGTTAACTTCAATGAATCTAAGAGTCTTTCTTTTAGTAAAATTACTTTAGGTTAAATTTCCCAATACCAATTATTGTAATCTCCTATTCTTTTATAAAGCTATTGAAGAATAAGATTGAAAAAAATATTTTAGATGAAAAAAGAAATTTTAAAAAATCATAAAAATCACTCTGAGGTAAGATTAGTTTATATTTTCCAATCGGTATGTATTTATGACTTTGAGAGTCTGGCTTAGTGAGTTTCTGGAATTATTTCCAAGAAACTGTCTCTAGAGGGAACAGAGGGTTAGGATATGGACTCTGGAAACAGAATCTTTGGATTAAAAGACCAGTTTTGCTATTTGCATTCTATTCAGTCTCTGTGTCTAATAATTGACTATTAAAATATATTTTTAAAAGATTTTATTTATTTGAGAGAGAGAAAGTGAGTGAGAGAGAGAATGCATGAGAAGGTGTAGGGTCAGAGGGAGAAGCCGACCACCCTCTGAGCAGGGAGTTGATGTGGGACTTTATCCTGCGACTCTGGGATCATGACCTGAACCAAAGGCAGTCACTCAACCAGCTGAGCCACTCAGGCGCCCAGACTATTAAAATGTGTTAAAAGGTGACATAGTTTAAGGTATAATTAGAACTGATGATTAAATAAAACAATTTTTTTTTCTTTTTAGGCACCAAAAGTAACTAAAACAACCTAACCTTGTCATTTTGGGAAGACGAGTTTTAGAATAATACTTCGTTTCTTTCTGAGGAATTTGTTTTCCTGTTACCCTTTCCAAATGGAAAGTTTTTTCTGGAGAGGAAAGAGTAAAATGGAGGTGTTCTTTTATCAGTGCTTCTTCAGTTGCATAAAGAAAAGGGCCGGGTATTTTCTTTTTCATCATCATCTCTGTTTCAAAGGCAATTGGGCATTGATACCAATCTGTGTTTCTGCTGCTTGTGTAAAAGAGAAACCATCCTCTGCCACCAGCAACCACTGTTATCTGGTTTTAAATGTCAAGTACACTTCAGCGTAGAGAGAAGGAATCAGAGATAACATTCAAAGAGGAATATATTAGAGCCAAAGATAGAGTCCAACAATCTAAGTGGCTGTGTCTTCAAGACAGGGGTTAGGAAAAGATTCATCAGCAGAAATCTGAAACGTTTTGCAGCTTCTAACTTATCTGACCTTGTGATTTATAGCCACATATCATGCTTATATGTATGATTGTAGTATTTGTCTGTGCTGATGCTCTTCCGATGAATAATGGAAAGGTAATTCAGCTACTTTAAACTGAATCATTTACATCACTTCGGCTCTGGCATTCTCACTTCATGTCATTCCTTTCAAGGTCTGGGCTCATATTCTTTTACCAGCCTCAAGGATTTATTGTTTGTTCCTTGCAATAGATATTTATACTTTGACAGTTCTGTGATGCGTAATTATGTATACACCATGTTATATGCTTTTCATTGACACCAGTAATCTGGCCTGTTATTGATATGAAGCCCAGTGGTTTCTCTATTTCAGAGAGAAAAAAATGTGGTAGGCATCCTTTATCTTTCTTGCCCATCCATGGTTAAGTTTGCTTACCAAAAACTCCCTTTTTAGAATCTGCACCATTGGATGGTCCTGTGTGTTCCCAGTGTGTTTTTACTAATCATACTGTTTATTATTATACATCTAGTATCAAGATTTGAAATTAATTCAGCACTTTTTTCATGGCAATTTTATAAGAAGTCATCCAAACATTTTCCTAGGAAATTTACTATGATAGTTTACATACCTACTTTCTTAGGACATTAACAACTATTGTGAATTATAAGTATACATACTATTATAAGTATGTATTGAAAGAATGAATGAATGAATTTTCAATTGAGCTGAGAAAATACAGGTTTAGGCAAAGTTAGAGGATTATTTGCCAGAATTTTTCAGTTATTATTATGTTAATACTACGTCAGGAATTCCTAAAGATTTAAATATATTGGATCATTAATTTTTTTAAAATAAAAGAATTGTGAATTTTTATTCTCCAAGTCCACACCCGAGTGTTCTATTAGACAAAAGCAATCTATTACAGTGTTTGGTTTGCAGGGTAAGCTATGTTCTAAAAACTATCCACATGTTAACCTGAAAATAAAAGACACAAGCAAGCATTTATTTAGGATCTGCATTTATTTGGGATCAAAGAATTGTGATTTGGGGAACAGAGATTCAAGCTGAAACTTACATAGTGTCCTGCTTATAGGGTGAAAACAAGGGGTTTTATGAGGAAAAAAGGGAAGGGGACAATTACATGATTTGAAGAAAAGAAAGTTTTTTGTGGGCATTAACAAACTAAGCTACTCTGGGTTATATATTGATTTGACTACCAATTCCATCTTCTTGTGATCAGGATATTCATTCTCCCACTGACTTCTGAAGAAGTTGCTTAAAACACAGACACATGAAAAAATGTTCATCATCATTAGCCATCAGGGAGATTCAAATCAAAACCACACTAAGATACCACCTTACACCAGTCAGAATGGCCAAAATCAACAGGACAGTAAACAACAAATGTTGGAGAGGGTGTGGAGAAATGGGAACCCTCTTACACTGTTGGTGGGATTGCAAGCTGGTGCAGCCACTTTGGAAAACAGTGTGGAGATTCCTCAGGAAACTAAAAATAGAGCTACCCTATGACCCTGCAGTTGCACTACTGGGTATTTACCCCAAAGAAGCAATGCAGTACAAAGAAGGGCCACATGTACCCCCAATGTTCATAGCAGCAATGGCCACAATCGCCAAACTGTGGAAAGAACCAACACGCCCTTCAACAGATGAATGGATAAAGAAGATACGGTCCATATATACAATGGAATATTATGCCTCCATTAGAAAAGACGAATATCCAACTTCTGTATCAACATGGATGGGACTGGAAGAGATTTGCTGAGTGAAATAAGTCAAGCGGAGAGAGCCAATTATCTCATGGTCTCACTTACATGTGGAACATAAGGAAAAACATGGAGGGCATTGTGAGAAGGAAGGGAAGGGGAATACTGGGTGTGGTGCATAAACAATCTTGTAACACTGAAAAAATAAAATACACATATTTTGGGAAAAAAAGGTTGCTTAAAACAATTGCCATTTTACCCAGCCCAAAGGCTTTGGACCACTTCAAAGAAAGATGGGCAAGGCAGTAGATTGCTCCAGCTCTGTTTTCAGATGGCCCCAGTCATGTCAATTTCTCACTCACTACAGCTACTCTTTGCACCAGCCATCAACATCCTGGACTATAGACTAGTAATCCAAATTGAAAGATATCTGTAGGTTTGATTAACTGCATTATAGCGCACAGTGTATTACTGATATCAGCCGACTAATATCTTAAATATTGATATAATTTAAGATTTAACTAGGTCTGATATGTAAAGAAAATAAATTTAAAGAAAATAAACCCATTCATTGATTTTTCAGATGCCTTCTAATTTTTCTTAATCTTGCTTCAGGCATAAAGTCATTACTCATTCCAGTATACTCGTGATTCCAAAAGCCACTTAATATCTAGAATTATAGTTTGGGGACAGTTTATTGGCTAGAGCAAAATTATATACTTTTCATTTAGTAGGAAAGATCTTTAAGATAAGTGGGAAGCTACATTGTTTTCTATATTATTAAAAATGAGATTATCCTCACTTCAACAATTGTGCCCCCCATTACAACTTTATTTGACATGAAAAAGTTCACACCAAAAACTCGGAAGGATCTAGGTTTAAACCCAGAAGCCATGATAATCCCCACCTACACTTTATCCTTGTGCATCTACTTGAGGTCTATACTCATATTCCATTCTCGTCTTCTTTATTAGTAGTAGTATTTCCGTCACTGTTATTGTTTTCATTCTACTTGATGTTAATCTCTTCTGTCTCTGTCTAACCCAAATCCACTGGCCCAGAATATTTTTACAACCTGGAACAGTTTTGCCTTGGGAAGGTTCCAAAGATAAATCTGAAAAGTGCTTCATGGGAAATTGTGATGCGTAAACCTGTTGTGAAGGATAATAACGTAGAATCTGGATCTGAAGCAAGACATTATATTTTTGTGGCTTATTATCCTGATATTGAAGGAAAGAGTCAGGCAACAAATACCATTGGAAATTAAATTATTGTCAATAATGCAATTTCAATGTCTAAAAATAATTCTCATCTTATTGATACTACTGCACTAAAAATATGACTCTTATTGTTGAAGTTTATTTTTAAAAGGAAAAGTTCATAATAGGCAAGTCTCTACATTCATTAATTCAAATTTCATTTATTAGTGTGAAATGCTTTTTAAAGTGGATCTTAAATCACACTTAAAAACAAAAGTAGAGAATGAAAGGGAGAAATGTGAATGATGTTAATAGCATGCAGGAAAGGTACTGAACATAGACAATCAAGTCAGACTTTTCTTTGTAAACATGTACTTTCACACTTTGTATGAGTAGCTTTGCACTCATGAAACATTTACTTTCTCTAAAACTTTGGAGAAGGAATTAAAACTTTTTTAATGGAACTGGACTTTTTACTACTTAATATCATTCCCTAAGACTGTAACTTAATATTTCACTATTCCAGTGTACAGCTTAGAAGAGATAAATGTAGGTATATCTGAAATTTTAATACCATTAGAAGATGATGCAATATGAAGAAAAGAGCACTGGACTAGAAATCAGGAGACTCGAGTTCTCCACTTTCTGGTGTGTGGCACTTAGAAAATTACTTTAAGGGGCGCCTGGGTGGCCTAGTCGTTAAGCATCTGCCTTTGGCTCAGGTCATGATCCCGGGGTCCTGGGATCGAGCCCCGCATCGGGCTCCCTGCTTGGCGGGAAGCCTGCTTCTCCCACTACCATTCCCTCTGCTTGTGTTCCCTCTCTTGCTGTGTTTCTCTCTGTCAAATAAATAAAATCTTTAAAAAAAAAAAAAAGAAAATTACTTTAGGCTTGAACTTCTTTATTAAATGTGAATGTTAAACTAGATGTCTTATAATGCTTTTTCTAGCCTTGATGTAATTATTTATTGGTATGAGTATTACATATAATTGTACAACAAAGTTTGGTGGATACATTAATGAATGAGAAAGATAAGTACTGTTCCTACTTCCTTGAAACATGTGAGCCCCAAGTATAGTCATTAAACAAAAACTTACACAAGTGATTATGTAATCTCACTTTTATTTCTAGGTTTAGTATTCTTAGGAATCTATTCTCTAATAGTTATACTAGTTAGAATGGTTTCAGCTTCACGTAAAAGAAAAACCTAACTCAAATTTCATTAAACAGTCAAAAAATATGTTATCCTGTCCAACAAGAAATTTATAGGTAGCAAGTCTTCAGTGTTGGTTAATTCAAAGAAACGATGACATTATCAAGGAGCCAGGTCTACCCCAAATTTTTTCTCTTCAGTTTTTTCACAGCTGAGTCTCTATACAGAATCCAACAGTGCTTTTTTTTTTTCAACAGTGCTTTTAAAAAGTACATCAAGTCAAACAATATCCAAAGGAAAGATGGTTGTCTTTTCCTGTGTCTCTTATTACTAGAGAGGAAACACCCCAACCAGCCTTTCTGTCATTTCATGGAGCCATAATAGAGCCAGCATTTAAACAAATTGGGAAAGTTTTTTTTTTTTTTTCTTGTTTCTATTTTAAAGAAGAAGGAAGGAGGTGTGAATGAATAGTGGGCAGACAACCTACAATGTCTGCCATATGTATATATGAATATATAAAATACATAAAATATTTTTTCCTTTCAGAAACTACATCAATTGATTCTAGAATTTTTTTTTTTAAAGATTTTATTTATTTGACACAGAGAGAGAGAGATCACAAGTAGGCAGAGAGGCAGGCAGAGAGAGGAGGAAGCAGGCTCACTGCCAACCAGAGAGCCTGATGTGGGGCTTGATCACAGGACCCTGAGATCATGACTTGAGCCGAAGGTAGAGGCTTTAACCCACTGAGCCACCCAGGCGCCCCATGATTCTAGAATTTCTATTTTGGGTCTTTTTATAGTTTTCATTTCTCTGATGAGATCAACCTTGTTTCTATTCATTATGTCAACTTTTTCTTTTAAGGCTTTGAACATAGTTATGATTGTAGCTGCTTAAAATCCTTGTCTGATAATTGCAACATATGGGTCATCTCATAATGTTTATGGATTGTTTTTGTCTCCCTTTTTTCTTCATTGCATGTCTATTCATTTGAATATTTGCCAGACGTCATGGATTACCTATTTCTGAGGGTCTGTTTTTTATTATCTTCCTTTAAAGAAAGAAAAATATTCTAGCTGGCAGTTATTTTTAAAGTAGATCAGATTGCTATTTGTGTGTGTTTGTGTGTGTGTGTGTGTAAGTTTTGAACTCCCTTGTCTCTCAGTACTCTAAGACTTCTTTGTTACTGGCAGATACTCCCCTAAATCTGCATCGGCACCAAAACTACAGCTTCTGTTTTTGCAGACTGCTTCCAAGTTCAACATTCTGAAACCATTACAGTGGTAACTCATATAATTATTGCTGTTTTAATTTTGCCCTTTTGGCATCTGTAAATTTTTCTGTCTTTCCATCCTGCACTGTAATATGTTTAAAAATAAATGTGCTTATAATTCACCCAGTATCTCCTCCTATTTGACACAGGAGGTGGAATGTAGTTCAGCTCAGTCCAGTATGTTCTCAAAGGTCTCATCAAATGAATGTTTTAATGCATTGTGATAAGTGCTACGTGAGAAGGCTTAGCATAGAGACCAGGAACCTGTGTATGTTTGTATAGATGCAAAGGTGGTTTCCTTAAGAAGTGTTGTATGTTAAGGGGAGATCTCAAGGTACAAGGATAAGCAACACTTTTCGTGCATATAGAAAGACATATACAAAGTTCCTGAGACAGGACAAAGTCTGGCACATTTCAGAGCCCAAATGAAGGCCAGTGTAATTGGAGCTTAAAAAACAAGGAGACAGTTATAAAATAAGGTATGGTGAAATAGAAAGTTGCTATATTATGGAGGACCTTGTTGGTTATGTTAAGATATTTGTATTTTAGCTTGCCTTTCTCCATATCTTGCTTTTTTTCCTACCTTTCACTTCAGGTAGTAGTGAAGTCCTTCTCAAATATAAATTTATATCTAATTGTAAAATGTTAAAAAGTTATTATAACCACCCTACTATTACTACTGTGGAGGGATGGATGCTAGTTCCATCCCTTCTGGTATAGAGCTAAATATCTGACCATAAAACAACTTGACATACAAGGTTTTTTTCCCCTAAAATGACACTTTCAGATCAGCAATATATTTTGAGAGGAAATTTGAGAAGAATAGCTTATTTATCAACAATAGCCTTTTTGTAGTTAGTTTCTCAAACAGACAATTTTTAGTTCTAGAATGCCAATCTGTTAATGTAGATTTGTGTCTTTGTGCCTGTCTTAGAATTATTCGAGCTTTTAATTCACCATTTTAATTATTCGAGAATTTAATTCACCATAAATAACCCAGTCATTTTTTGAATGCAAATTAAATAAAAATCAGTTTCCAATAGCAAAGTTTTTAGAAAGTATTATTTTCTGCAGATCTACTTAATGAAGCTTTGGAAGACAGATGTAGGTATATGCTTATTTATTATGGTGGGCAAATAGAGATTACTTTTATTTCCCATTCCTTGGAAATCTGCTTCAGAAATCACAGCCACATTATAAAGTGTAAATCACTGAGATCCCTTATGGCCGTAGGCATTTGCTATAATGAAAGGTGTCAGTGCACTAAATAAGGAATAGCTCCTATGATAGCTAAGACCATCAATTCTTTGCAAATGACATGATCTTGTATTTTGTTAGTCATTTGGACATTACTTTGTGAAATTTTCATATGGTGTGGGTGGAAGGAAAATTTCTCACTATCAAACTGTGCTCCTTATAACCAAATGCAAAAAAAAAAAAATCATGAAAATAATCTTTTATTTTCTCTCACTGGTAAGGAAAACTCCTTTAATCACGCTAAAGTTTATGTCAAGATATATATTTTCTTATTAAACTTGTCTGTCATAGTGAAAGTAGAATTGCAGCAGAACTTTTGAACCAGCTTGATAGAAAATTCCTTTCACACAAAGAATTCCAGTGACAAAAGTACAAAATGAATTCACTATAGTAGTTTTAGTTAAATGTTTTGAGTGGCAGTTGAAACTCAAGTTTCTCTTGTTGAAACCTTCAAGAATACATTCAATATAACATTTATGAGCTGTGCTGATAATCTTACTCAAAACCTTCAGTTTTCAACTTTATCTAAATGTTGGTCATTTTTTAATTAAACTTCTTATTTTGAGATAAATATAGATTTGGTGCAGTTGTAAGAAATAACAGAATGATTCCATGTTCTCTTTATCTGAGTAGCTTAATTTTCATTCCTGTGCTAATCAAAATGATTTGATTTTTCTCTCTCTCTGTCTCTCTCTCTCTTTCCTCTCTTTTTATTTTGTCTGGAACACAGGGTCTAGTGCATTCTTATTGAGGTGAATTTTTTTAGTTAATTAACTCACTAATTATTGAAGTATAGTTGACACACAATACTACATTAGTTTCAGATGTACAACAGTGATTTGACAACTTTATGCATTATGCCGTGCTCACCACAAATATAGCTATCTTCTGCCACCCCTGCAATGCTAATACAACACCACTGATCATATTCCTTATGTTGTGCATTTCATCCCCATGGCTGATTATTCATTCCATGACTGTAAGCCTGTACCTTCCATTCCCCTTCACCCATTTTGCCCATTCCTCCATCATCCCTCTACTCTATTGCTGCTTATGTTTTTTGGTTTTCTGTTTATTTTTTTAAGATTCCACATGTAAGTGAAATCATGTGATATTTATCTTTCTCCTTCTGACTTCTTTCACTTAGCATAATACCCTCTAGGTCCATCCATGTTGTTACAAATAACAAGATTTCATTTTTAATTCCTGGATAATATTCCGTTATTATACAAATACCACATCTTCTTTATCCATTTATCTATTGATGAACATTTAGGTTGCTTCCATATCTTGGCTATTTTAAATAACGCTGTAATAAACGTAACAGTACATAGATCTTTTTGAATTAGTGTTTTTGTTTTATTTGGGTAAATACTCAGTAGTGGAATTATTGGATCTATGCTATTTCTATTTCTGATATTTTGAGGAACTCCCATACTGTTACCTATAGTGGCTACACTAATTTACATTCTTTACAGCAGTACACAGCACTCCTTTATCTCTACATCTTGCCAACACTTATTATTTTTTGTCTTTTTGCTTTTAGCCATTATGACAGGTGTAAGGTGATATCTTTTGATTTGCATTTTCCTGTTGATGTGTGATATTGAGTATCTTTTCATGTGTCTGTCATCTGTATGTCTTTTTGAAAAAAATGCTATTTAGATCCTTTGCCCGTTATTTATTTATTTATATATATATATATTTTAAAAGATTTTACCTATTTATTTGACAGAGAGAGAGAGAGAGATCAGAAGTAGGCAGAGGGGCAGGCAGAGAGAGAGGGGAAAGCAGGCTCCCCGCTGAGCAAAGAGCCCGATGCAGTGCCCGATCCCAAGACCCCAAGATCATGACCTGATCAGAAGGTAGAAGCCCAACCCACTGAGCCACCTAGGCACCTGGCTTTGCTGGTTTTATAATTGGATTATTTGGGAGGTTTTTTTGTGTTGAATTATATAAGTTCTTTATGTACTTTTGATATTAGGTATTCCTTATTAGATAGGATGTATCTTATTATGTATATCATTTGCAATATATTCTCCCGTTCAGTAGGTTGCCTTTCATTTTGTTGATGGCTTCTTTTGCTATGGAAAAGCTAAGTGTTAAATTTTAATTTATAAAGGCTTGAACAACATTCATGAGCAATAAGGCAAGTGTAAAAATTACTAAGTTCAAAAAAAAATTACTGACTTCTACTGAAGATTCATAAAGTTGACACAGAGAGGGTGAACAGTATATAAATGTGTTTGGTGGAGATTACTATTGTTGTTGTTTGTTTATACTAATTATGGTGATTAATGAACTGCTGCCAGGCCTCAGTATCCACCCCCAACCTCTGCTTTTTTTTTTTGGCTAAGTTAAGGGATTAACTTTTTGGATATAATGCCTATTCGCTTTTCTGAAACTATAATAATTCAGAGAATTGGCAGACAGAGAGCTATATGTCCCAAAGTGCACAGATTATAATTTCTAGTGATCCCTACCAATGCAGGAACAGGGGAGTACCTGAACCTAACTCTCTCCTTGTAGCCTTATGAGTGGTCTGTGCAAGAGGAAACTGTGGCTCATAGAGATTTTTCTCTTTTTTGGTCAACTATAAGGATTTTTTTTTTTTTTTTAGGTGAATTTACCTGGAGACACTTGGGTATTTTTGGCCCAGTAAAAGTCTATTGTTAAAAGGATTGAGGTTTATAATATTTAACAGTTGTGAACCTCTGGATTTATCAATTAGAAATATAATGGTCACACACATACAACAGGATGTCTGTGCTCTCCTATGCAACTGAGTAGTAGTCCTGTTTAATGACCCACTTCACTAACTACCCCAACCTAATTAAGAATGATTTTGATTACGATGGTCTTGTAGCTATTTTTCATGTACAAATAAAATGTTTTGAGGTGAAAATATTCGTTTTTCATGTGCAAAAGAATATTATGGTTGACCCTTACACAACCCAGGGGTTGCAAGCACTGACACCCTGTGCAGTCAAGAATCTATATATAACTGGGGCGCCTGGGTGACTCAGTCGTTAAGCGGCTGCCTTTGGCTCAGGTCATGATCCCAGGGTCCTGGGATCAAGCCCCACATCGGGCTCCTTGCTCGGCAGGAAGCCTGCTTCTCCCGCTACCACTCCCTCTGCTTGTGTTCCCTCTCTTGCTGTGTTTCTCTCTGTCAAATAAATAAAATATTAAGAGAAAAAAAAAGAATCTGTATATAACTTTTGACTCCCTCCCAAATTAATTAATAGCCTAGGATTGAATGGAAGCATTACCAGTAATAGTCAATTAACATATACTTTGTATATTATGTATATTATATACTGTATTCTTACAATAAAGTAAGCTAGAGAAAAGAAAATGTTACGAAGAAAATCTTAAGAGATAAAACATTTATATATTTTACTGTAATTATTGAAAACAGTCCACACATAAGTGGATCCACAGAGTTCAAATCTATGGTGTGCAAGGGTCAACTGTAACTGATTTTTTTTAGTATCACTTATTAAAAGTTAATAGCTGCAGTGAGCCTCTTGAGGTCAGTGACTGTATCCTATTAAGCTCTGCAACTTCAGCCACCGTTTTTCTGCTGGATACAAAACAATATGGATATTTTCTGTGTGAAAAAAATGCCATTATTCTCCCTTGTTGGGATTAAGAGATACATTCAGTTTTTTGAATTATAAAACAAATGTTTAATTTATCTTCTAAGCATTCCTGTATATAGTCCATTCTTAACTAGCTGAAGATTACAGGGCTTCTTAGATTTCTAAGTGTTAAGTTATAATCCACAGAACTTCAGTAAATGCCTGAAATTAGTCACAGAACTTCACATCTCTATGGTTTCTGAAACATTTGTCAGTCTTCATTCGTGTTTAGATCTGTGACTGGACAAATAGGTCCAAAGAAGTAGCTATCTATCTATAAGGAATTATAAAAACATTAGCTTAATTACTTTATTGTAAGAGTGCTAGGAAATTTTGAATTGTGGGTGGCAGACCTGCAATGCATAACAATTAACCTTGCATAAAAATTTATGTATACAAATGAGATATATTGCATAGATTATTAAAAATATGTCTTATTCATTCATTCAAATGAATATTGTATTCATTTTTTCAACTTCAAGTGTATAATTTACCAAGTCAGCCTCTTATGAGCCAGATACCAGGGTGGTTTACAACTAAAACCTGATAAATCTTTGAAAATTCTATCATAAATAAGCTATTACACCTACTGTGAAACCTAATTTTTATATTCCATTTTATTCTCATCAGTCTTAGAGAAAATAGGACAGAAGACACTAAAATAAAAGGGAAACCTTTATGAATGTTTGCATAGTTCACGTGTTGTGCATAATTAAGATGAATGTCATGTTAGAGAAAACATATTTTAAAAGTGAAAATTAAATAATTCTTTGTATAATCATAGGATGTTTCATTTGTTTTTAGCTTTTTGGCTTTTCGTTTTTAGTTTTTGGCTTATTTGCTTGTTTTTCACATGACATACAGACTCATATAGTGGCTTAGAGTTTGAATACCCTGTCTGTATTCACATTTCAGCCCTGTCTCTTCTTTGCTGTGTGACCCTCAGCATGTTACTTAACCTCTCGATATTAAACTTCCTCAACTATGAAATGGGGATAATAATAATAATACTACCTAAAAGAGTTGTATTAACTGGTTTAACATGTAAAAGTCCTTATAAGACCACCTGAGATGAATTAAGCATCGCTATATATAGGAACATTATGTGTTTAGTAGGAAAAAGAAAAAGTCTTCCAAGAGTGCCTTAATTGATTCATCTCAAGTCTACTTCTTACTAGCTTTTTTTTTTTTTTAAGATTTTATTTATTTATCTAACAGAGAGAAATCATAAGCAAGCAGAGAGGCAGACAGAGAAAGAGGAGGAAGCAGGCTGCCTGCTAGGCAGAGAGCCCGATGCAGGGCTCGATTCCAGGACCCTGAGATCATGACCTGAGCCAAAGGCAGAGGCTTTAACCCAATGAACTACCCAGGCGCCCCTCTTGCTAGCTTTTTAACTCTGAGATAAGTTACTTATCTGGGCCTCAGTTTCCTCATGTAAGATTAAGATACTTATTACATCTGCCTCTTGGACTTGCAGGGTTTCAATGAATTACACACATGAATTGATTAACACAGTATTTGGCCTATAAGTAAGCTCTCAAAATTTTTAGCTATTACTATTTTTTTAAGATTTATTTATTCATTTTAGAGAGAGAGACAACATGAGTGAGTGTGGAGGGAGAGGAAGAGAAGAAGTGGACTCCCACTTCTGCACAGAGCCCAATGCAGGGCTCAGTCTCACAACCCTAAAATCATGACCTGAGCCAAAACCAAGAGTTGGTAGCTTAACCAATTGTGCCACCCAAGCATCACTATTACTATTTATTTATTATTTTATTATCGTTACAAAATGAAGACAGTAATTACTGTCTTACCATTTCAAAGGACAGTTGTGATCAATGAATGTATTTGAAGATAAGTGAATAATTTAGTGTAATCCAAAAGTGTGTTTTACTTACTAATTATCTAATACTTTAAAAATTAATTATACTGTTATGGTCAGTTGGGTAAGCATCAGACTTGCAATTTCAGTCATGTCATGATTTCATGGGTCTGCAGATCTAGCTCAGACTCAAGGTCTGCACAGAGTCTGTTTGGGATTCTCTGCTTCTCCCTCTGCCCCCCCCCCCCCACCATTCACACATTCTCTCTCTCTCTCTTTCTCTCAAATAAATAAATAAAATATTTAAAAAATTAATCGACTATTATGAATAATCAGAGTTGAATAAAATTAACTGAAGATATATTTCTTACTGGTATCTTTTCCTAATTTCAGTGGCAAGTTACAAGGCTACTCTATTTTTTTTTTTCCAATTTAGGTTGCTAAGTGACTTTGTTATATAATTCAGTAAATAATATATATATAAAAGCTACTAAATTGAGCACAAGTCCTAAACTATTTTTTCATAAATAGCCTGAGCTATGCTATCATATTAATCGTCTTTAATGTATAGGCTTCTTGGTTTTAAGAAATGGAAACAAATTCAGAAAAACTCAATGAAAAAGACTATTTCCATAAGTTCCTCTTTTGCACTATTTTTAGATTCCTGATTTGCACATTTGGAAAATTGTTGATCTTAGTATCTTTTCTTTTACGTATATTGTCAATATAAGCCATGTTGGGGGATTTTCAAAATGCAGTTATTTTCAAATAATTGTTGATTATCAAATAGAACAGGGTAAATATATGGATATGTTTTCCACACATTACTATGCTAAAAATTTAATGATTGTTTGATAAACATACTAATTACATATGAAGT
>JAQQSY010000108.1:31815-47271 GCA_028646535.1 Procyon lotor
TATCTCTTCCATTACTAATATTGCCAATATTCTCAAATCCACACTTGAATTGTGGACTCTCAACAATAAATTCTTATATTTGCTATATGCACAAGAGATAGGTGTTATCTATAGGATTTTTGCTCCCAAAATCAATGGCAGCAGTTTTTTGGCCTGTGGTCTATATAGTTATATGTATCCCTAGCAGTATTAAGTGCTTTTTTGACCACTATTCATTACCAAACAGTTTCCTTTTCCGAAGGTTTCTTGAAGGAAAAAATATATATAGGGCTTTGGTAGGTACTAAGCAATTTGCTAGTAAGATAAATAGTCTTGGATGTCAATTTAATACAGAGAAATGTCCAGAAGAAACAATTCAAGAATACTTCCAGGTTGCAATTTTTTCTCCAGTGGCAGTTAAATTTGACAAAGCCCCAGCTAAGGAAATGTCTAAGGTTCTTAAATTTTTTTCCCCCAAGAACAGGTACTAAATGAGGAAGCTTTATAATATCAGAAAAATCAGCCTTAGGTTTCAAAACTTAGGTTTGAAAAGAAACAAAGGTGCACTGGGACACAGAACTTTCAGTAGATACTGAATTAGCCCACACTTTATCTACAGCCATGAGTCCAAATCATACTAGATATTCAAAGAGTTAAGTGAAAAAAAATACACAGACCGCAAACTTTTTGCAAAGCCCTAAATAAGAAATAAATACCATAATTTAATTCAGGTAATAAGTGCGTTAAAATTAAATTTCACCTTACATTACATAATTAAATGTTTTAAATCATATGTGGTAAATCTAGACACAATGCCACCTTTAGGGAAAGCAGAATTGTTGGGCGAAGATGAGAATGGAATTGCATGTCTGCTGAAACAAACTAAGACTATCACTTCTGTAACAGAATTTCTAGCAAGAAAATGATTTAAAAACAGACATATTTCAGCAAGCATTTATAAATATTTCTGAAAAACAAATTTTTGGAAAAAAACAATTTTTGAAAGATTTTAGAATAAAAATAGGTACTATATTTGGATATATTATTTATTCACTGACATCTGCTCAAAATTTACTATAAAATTGTGCAATTTGCTCAGAGATTTAGAAAGGTGAACAAGCAGTATTTGTCTGTCACAAAAATGGGGCTCAAGGATTGTACTTCAACTCTGGAGCATGCAAGAAATAGAAATACCAAAAACAAAAGCCAGTTCTAAAAGAAATAAGAATCATGAATGTTCTATCAAGCTGAGAATCAAAGTCCAATCTGGTTAACAAGTTTTGAATTAGTGCTAGAATAAGTTTTTTCTTTTTTTTTAATTAAAGGAGGGAAGGAGGGAGAGAAGCAGGAAACTAACATTTATTTAGACCTCTCCATTGACAGACACAATTTAAATCTAAGCTTCATAATAAAATTTATAATAATTTTTATCCTCTTATTATATGTGAGGAAATCAAATGCTCCTCAAAACAACTAAATAAAATGGAATAAAATAATTTGTTAAATTATTATAAATCTAAGACTTGAATTCAAGCTTTACTCAATGGCAAATCCATGATCTTTACTTCAACAGGGCTCCTCAGACTTTGTATGGAAACTCTGTAATGATAATGTAATGTAATGTAATGTAATGATAATAATATAATGTAATGATAATAATAATGATAATGATAATAAAATGGAAATACACATTGAGAATTTACTTATTGTAAATACTTACTTTAAATTTAATTTAATTTAATTTACTCAGTGTAAACACTTAGTGTAATTTAATTTAATTTAATTTACTTAGTGTAAATAGTGTAAATAGTGTCCAATACTATTCCATGCATTTTAAGCATATTAATGCACATTATATTTTCAAAAATCTAAGTGATATGTTAATATTATCTCCGGGGCTTAACTTGCCTGGAAACATTTAGGTAGGGATGCCTGGGTGGCTTAGTGAGCTAAGTGTCTGCCTTTGGTTCAGGTTATGATCTCCCAAGGTCCTGGGATCAAGTCCTGCATCAGGCTCCTTGCTCAGAGGGGAGCCGACTTCTCCCTTTGCTGGCTGCTCTCCCAGCTTGTGCGCTCGTTTGCACTCTCTCTCTTTCCCTGACGAATAAATAAATAAAATCTTAGGAAAAAAAGAAAAGAAAAGAAGCATTCAGGTAGTAAGTAGAGATGGGATTTAGACTCTATATTCTGGCTCCTAAAACCAAAGATCTTAACTACACACGATGCCTCCTCATGAGACTTTAATCATGTCTTTTTGAAGTAGTATAAAATGATAGGCTCAGGACAAAACCCAAATCTTGCCTTCTGCCTATTTTTGTAAATAAAGTTTTATAGGACTCCAGCTATGCTCATTTGTTTATGTTCTACGGCTGCTTTCTTACTACTTCTAACTTCCTCATCTCCTCTTATTTACAGAGATGTCTAATAAAAGAGAACAAGACAAATAGATCTGCTTTCACACATTTGTCATAAAGATAATTTAAGTTATTTTGATTTTATTAATAGCTACTCCTCTAAAACACAACAGAGAGTAATCTATTTAAAACAATAATATATGAAGTAGTAAATATCTGTATTTCTATTAAAAAATTTACACTAAGATAAAGGCAATAGTTTTCTCAGCTTTGTATTTTCATTAAGGTTAAAATGAAATACTTAAGGAATAACTGCCTTTTATCTAAATGAGTCACTAGATGCTAAAACACTTTTGCTTATCTGTAAAATTTTAAGGTTGATATTTCTTCCAAGCAATTGTACTATGTTATCTAAATGTGTAACACCATCTTTTATATACTCAGTGATTAAAAATACCCATTTTTCACTGTAATTAAATATCCCTTTGTTTCTGATTTTCAAACAAAAACAAAACATAATTTCAGTAAAAATGTGTCTCAGAGGAACACAATGGCAGGCTTTCCACAGTACCATTTGCTTAAGTGGCTCTCTGCTCTCTCTCTCCCTCCTCCTGCCCCCCAGAAGTGTTGAACACTCACAGCATCCCCTGGAGATTCCGCAGGGTGCCATCTGCTGTGTATCTGCTATGTCGCAGCCTGAAATCCTTGATGCCAGATTTAGCCCATCAAATTACACAATAATATGTGAGTTGTATTACAACTGAGATATTAATGCTGGATTCATGAAGAAAAAAGAAAGCTAGACATGCATAGCAAAATCGTATTAGTGATTATTTGATTAATTACTGAATATGATTGTAACACAATCACAGTGTTCAGGTATGATGAGGGTGGCATTTGTTGTTAAAACTGTGGGTTAAAGTCTTTTGGGGTTTTACTTGTTTGTTTTTAAATAAGCAATACAACAGTACACATGATTAACAGATATATAAGGACATGTACCAGGAAAGAATTCCCTAGCCGATAGGCATGGGCTTTCTCACCTAATCCCACTCCATTTTGAAGCTGACATCAAATAAATATCACAAGATACACTGATCACAAAGAAGTAGCCAACATATTTCTGCAATTTTAACAAGCAGAGAGATACATAGCTAAATAGTATTGTGGAGGATGAGATTGGTGGACAAGGAGCCATTCAGGGTATGAATAATTTGGAAAGACCAAGTTTTTTTTTAATGTAACATTAAACACATGTAAGAAAATACTATGTGTTCATAATAATTTCAAAAGAAACACATTAGGAAATGCACTGCTAATATAATAAATGATATCTACAAAGTCTTCTGTTATTCTCTCCTTAATTGTACATGTTTATCCCTCTCCTCCTCACTAACTCTACACAGGTAATCTATCTTGAATATAATGCTTAACATATCCATACTTATTTTTGTGACTTTAGTATGTATTAGTATATTAGTATGTTACATATATACATACATATACACATACAAGTATAATACTTATATATTATTCTTTAATAATATTTCATGTTGCATATTTTTCAACTCCATATTGTGTATGAACTTATCTGTGATTTGGTTTTTGTGCTCAAAATACTCTTTGTGTGACATAATAATACATGAACATAAAGTATTCTATTACATGAATATATTATACCAAGAAGGAGAGTAATGCAGCACAAGCACTTCGGAAAAAATGATATTATAGAGTGATTTTGAACATTCACTCACTTAGTAATTCCATTTCTGGAGGAGACGAGATTTTCAGAGAGACTAGCATCTTGCCCAAAGTCATACAAGAGAACCGATATTAAAATTGGAGAAGTCTATTCATGTACAGACTAGTACTGTCATCACTATGCTACACTGCCTCTGCAGTATATTAACCTTAAGTAATACAAATAAGTTTTTAAAAGAAATTCTAATAATACCTCAATATGGAGGGTATTCATGTAAAATGAACTTTGTTTTGAATAGTTTATTGTTCACAAAAATGAATTGTTTCTCATTCTTATTAGTCTAATAAAATTTACAATATCCTTCCAAAACTAAACATGTCTAACTTTAAAAAATATATATAATTTAATAATATATAAAACTATAGATCTCTCTCTATATATATATATATACAGAGACAGATTTTCAGGGTGGGTAGAGGGAGAGAGAGAAAATCTTAAGCAGGCTCCACGCCCAGCATGGAGTCCAACCAGGGCTTCCATCTCACAACCCTGAGATCATGACCTGAGTTGAAATCAAGAGTTGGATGCTCAACTGACTAAGCTACCCAGGCTCTCCATTTTAAAATACATTCTAAAATTATTTCAGGACATGCATTACTCGAAGACCAATGTCTTGTAAATAAATGAACCAATAATTTAACAACTGAGAACCAGGTGGAAATGGTTCCTATTTCTATTCTAGGCTGTTATTTTATAAACAAACACTTGGAATAGGTCATTTTACATACTGAAATTCCTCATGCTTAGGTAATATCCTTTTGGAATTAATGGATTTCCAGAATCCATTGATTGTTCATCTTTTCTTCTCTTGTCATACTTACTTCTCACCACCATTCCTCAGGCCGGCATTCTTGAAGCTGTGTTTTCTCTTGGCTTCTTGACATTATACTTTTAGTATTCTTTCCATCTTATTGGACACTCTTTTTCTTGGTTTTTCTAATCATTAAATATTGGAGCATCCTGCTCTGGTTTTAGGGACGAGTTCTCTCTTCCATAGCTTTAAAAAGAATCTATGTAATTTTGAATATTCAATCTATATATGTCTAGCCCAAATCTTTCTGGGTTTGTAAACATTAATTTGAATTTGACACATGTCCTTGAACGTCTTAATAAACACTTCAGTCTTAACCTGGCCAAAACAGAACTCTTGTTTCCTTCCTTTCTCTCACAGGTTAGTCCCCTCCTACTATTCCCAGTCTCAGGAAGTGGCAAGAAAAGGCCCATTACTCAAATAAAAACTGTCAGTTATCCTTGCATTTCTCTTTCTATCATTACCCAATTCCAATTCACAACCATTATTGTTGGCATTAGCTTTCAGAACACATCACACATCTTTTCCCTTCTCACTGCCTCAATTGCTACCACCATGTTCTGTTACCATCATTTCTCACTTGTAAAATCCTTAATACTTCTACCTTTAGTTTCAACTACTATAACCTTTATTAACAACGATTAATATTAAATTATTATTCAATAATAAAACACTTTGTCCTACTATAGAACATTTACTAGTACATTTCCAAGTGTTTAAGAAATCTCTCATATTTGTCGCCTGGTTTGATATAGTTATTAATAATCACACAAACAAAATAATTACAGTAGCTCCTGTTCATGGATACTTTCCCCATACTCTAACTATGATGACCTATTATATATATTTTATTGTTTAATTGTCCAAATAACCCTATGGGATAGTTAGTAAAGTCGCATGTGATGAAAGAGAGACTCGAAAACGTTAATCAACTTGTAGCAGCTATTAAGTAGCAGAAGTGAGAACCACCCCTAGAGCTTCATGATTTCAAACATCGGTGATTTTTACCAATCTAATATACTTCCTCCAGTGGGACTTTGGTAATGAAGTGGGGCCGGGAATTAGGAAATAATTTTTCTCTTCCTTCTCTAATCTCTCCTAGAGGACTGTTGAAAGTTAAGGTTACTTAAATAACAGAAGAGCCATGAAATTATACTTTTCTCCCCTTCTTATCTCTTTTCCAGATCAGGTTTTATAGCCTTATAAAAAGCCAGGCCTCACAAAAACAGAACATTCTTATTCAGAAAACTATCCATTCTCAGTGAATCTATGATATGCCATTATCTAAGTCAGAGATTTCTTCAGGGAGTATAGAATGGATCCTTTGCTTTGTATGAATATTGTGTCATATTGTTTTTTTTAACTTGCATTACTCTAAAATGAGAAGAAAATTAAGCTCTCATACAATTTGTAAGAACTGACACTAGTGCCCTAACTTCATCTGCATGAGAAATGGTCATACTTCATTTACATGTCTTGCAAAGGAAGGACAGAGATTCCACAAAATGGAAGCACTGACAATGGAGCTATCAGTTATGTGATGACATTCCACATCTTCTCACGTTAAGTGAGTAATGTGGTGAACTCTGATAAAAATATAAGCCTATGCAACAACTATACCAATCCAGATGTAAACAGTTTCTATTATGGTAGAAATTTATTTATTACATGTAGAGCTATTCTGAAAGACAGAAAGGTAGTGTTGAAGAATACCTAGTTCAGCCAGACATACAGTATCCTGTTGAAGGTTTTAGGGTTTGTCTCACAGATCCTCTCAAACAAATAATTAAAATGTTAAAAGCATAAAGGATATATGCATCAACTACTTCAAGTTAAAGAAGGGTTTATTTTGAAAATATTTATAGATATGACTTTTGTCTAATGGAATGCCTAATGGAATGGATGAATCCCACTAAGATTCACAAGAAATCTAAAAGTAATTTGAGAGAATTCTATTCATAGAAACACGCTGCAATTGGACTTAAAGAGATAGAAACAGTGCAAAATGAAAAGAAGCCTCTGGAAATCTACATCCATAAGTACACATAAGAATAGGATAACTATTCAGAAGTAAACATGTGCTAACTTCATAAAAAAAAAAAAAAAAGGAAGAAAGACTTGGAGGGTAGAACCAAGAGCAAAAGCTATGAAGAACCATTTCCAGGCTTTAAGTCTGAAACAAGAAACTGCTAACCTATGCATTAGTTTATAGGTCTTTAAGTGGAGAAGAACTTGGGTTGCAAAATTAAGCCTTATCTACAACTTCACATGCTTTATATGATGAGATTCTGATGCTGTAATGGAATGACACATTGGGTGGCCTTGGGGGTGGGTAAGTGTACTTTGGACTGTGAGGGATGCATCATTGGGGACTAAAAGGTAATTATTATGGTAGCTTGGAGAGCAAAGGCCACAATGTTTTTCACCTCCTGATATCCAGACCTTTGTATAGTGCCCTTCTACACTAACAACAAGGCTATTCATTATTTCCAATAAATTTCACAAAAGTAATGATATGGTACTCTAGAGACTAAGGTACAAAAGACATTGCTCATTTTGTGTCATTTCCTTTCTCTTGGATTGTACACTCCTGGGAAGCCATCTGCCATGTTGCCTACATGGTGAGAAACTGAGTCTCTGGCCACCAGCAGTAAAGAACTGAATCCTCTGAATGAGCTAAAAAGTGAATCCTCAAATCAGGTCAAATTTCCATATGACTGCATCCATGACTGACATTTTGAGTGTAACCTCAGAAGAGTCCTTCAGCCAGAAGGGGTAGATAAGCTGCCTTCAAAGTCCTAATTACAGAAACCATAAGATAACAAACCTTTGTTGTTTTCATGCACTAGATAATTTTCTATGGAGCAATACATAATTTTGTTGTAACCTCTTATTTTTGTATCCCTGAACCAGCCTAAATTCATGTTTTGTTATTGCTACTAGGTTTATTATTAACTTTTTAACAGATTTCCTAAGAATGTAAATATAAACAACCATGTCTTCTACTGATAGAGGTAGTTTTACATTTTCTTTCTAATATTTAAGGTTTTTAATGGTTTTTCTTGCCTTATTTCTGGCTAAGATTTTAACACAAAGCTCATTAAAAGAGGTGAGAGCGGACATCTTACCTTGCTAATAATATTAAGGAGAAGCTTCAAGTTTGTACTATTAAATATGATTATTAACTAGGAATAAAAGTTCCCTTCTACTACTAGTGGGTTGAGAATTTTATTTTTACCCACAAATTGGTGTTCAATGTTTTTCAAATGTGCTTTCTACATGTATTAATATAATTACATGCTTTTTTCTTTCAGCTCATTAATATTGTGAATTACATTGATTAGTTTTAGAATGTTAAACAAACCTTGTACTCCTGTTAATAAAACCAAGTCATTGGGGCGCCTGGGTGGCTCAGTGGGTTAAAGCCTCTGCCTTCAGCCGAGGTCATGATCTCAGGGTCCTGGGATCCAGCCCCACATAGGGCTCTCTGCTCAGTGGGGAGCCTGCTTTCCCCTCTCTCTCTGCCTGTCTCTCCGACTACTTGTGGTCTCTCCCTCTTTGTCAAATAAATAAATAAAAAATCTTTAAAAAATAAAAAAATAAAACCAAGTCATTGTATATTTGTATGTTCCTCAATTTTATTTAATAATTTTTAAAATACTTTCATATCTATATTTATAAAGGGAATTTTTCTGTATTTTCCTTTTACTTGTAAGGATTTTGCCAGATTTTTATAATAGGTTTATGCTGGCCATACCTAACGTGCTGAGAAACATACTCTATTCCTGTATTTCTTGATTTTTTTTTTGACATAATATTACTCTCAAGATTTTCTTAAATACTTTATAGAATACAGAATTTAAACTAGACTTAGATTTTTTTAAATAATAAAATCTATTTCTTTAATAGAAATTGGACTATGCAGACTGTTACTTTCTTCTTGTGTCACTTTGACAAGCTAGATTTTTGTCAAGGGATTTGTGCTTTTCATTTATATTATCACATTTACTGTTGTTAATAGTATTCCCTTGTCTTCCTTTCAATGTCTTTAGAATTCTTACTGATTACTCCTGCCTTGATTCATTGATGACATTAGTAATTTGTATTTCTTGTTTTTTCTTATTCTTCCTCAGTCTTTTTTTTTTTAACTTCTCAAACATAACTGGGGTTTATAAATTTCCTATTTCTATTAACTCTTGTCCATTTTATTAATTTGTTCTTCATGTTTCTTTCTATTCCATCCTTTAGGTTTAATTTGCCCTTCTTCTAGTTTCTTAAAGAAGAAACTTAGATTATCAATTATAGCACTTTCTTCCTTTAAGTATAAACTTCTAAACTATAAACTTCTTCTAAGCATTGTTTCAACTATATACCACAAATTTTGGCTTATCATGTTATATTATCAACATCATTATCATCTCACTTGAAACACTTTAATATTCCCCTCAAATTTTTCAAATTGATCCATTAGGTATATAGTAATTTGTTGTTTAATTTTCAACATTTGATGTTTCTCTAGTTATTTTATTATTTCTGATTCCTATTTAATTTCATTTTTCACATATATATGTATATATAAAATATATGTATATGTATATATGTATAAATTTATATTTATTATATATTATATAATATAAATTTATCTTTATCATATTTTATATATAATATATATATTATATATATACATAAAATGTCTACATTTGAAATTTATCAAGACTTTTTTTTGTTTGTTTTTTGTTTTAGATTTTATTTATTGGACAGAGAGAAACACAGCGAGAGAGGGAACACAAGCAGAGGGAATGGAAGCGGGAGAAGCAGGCTTCCCGCAGAGCAAGGAGCCCGATGCGGGGCTCGATCCCAGGACCCTGGGATCATGACCTGGGCCAAAGGCAGACGCCCAACGACTGAGCCACCCAGGCATCCCTTATCAAGACTTTTTTATGACCCAGCATATACTCTTGTCTTGGTGATGTTCCACATGGATTTGAAAAGACTGTATAATTCTATTATTAATTGCAATAGTCTATAAATTTCAGTGGGGTTAAAGAAGTTGATGATGTTTAAATCTTATTTTCATGTTTAGTTGTTTTATCAATTCTGAGAGAACAGAGTTAAAATCATCTATGATGTGAATTTATCTATTTCTTCATTTAGTTTTGTCAGATTTTTGCACCATATATTTATAAGCTACAAAAATAGGCCATCCTCGTGTATAATTATGTTTTCCTGATGAACTGACTCTTTCATCAGTATGAAACACAGGTCTCTGATTCTGGTAATACATCTTATATTTATACTTATTTGACAGTACAGCCATTCATTTTCTTGTGTTTGCAGTTTTAATGGCACATCTTTTTTCAATTTTTACTTTAAAAACATTTTTTGAAAAAGCACAAATAAACAAACATAAAGCAGACAGCAGAAACTTGTGATTTTGTTATTCTGAAAAGACAAATATAAAAAGAAGTCTAATTATTAGACTGCTATCTACATTTACATGGCTAATTGCTTGCTTTTGGTAAATTTCCTTACTTTACTGTTCATTATTGCTTTTCTCTCATCTGTAATTGTCCATTGCTGGATTTCTATAGGCTTTTTATGCGCTCTTGAGATGTGTGGATAGAAAAGATGTCAGTTATAAAATCATTGAAATCATTTTACTGAAATATGTTTTAAAAAAACTCTTAAATGCCCATGGAATAATGATGAATGAAGTTCAAAATGCTCCAAATTTCATCATATATTTGTGACTTTTATTTAAAATCAAAAAATAAGAAAAATATCTTTGAAAATTTTCCATTATTATTTTTGGAGATAACAAAATTCAATAGTTTGAACTATTAGGTTGTTGAGAAAAGAAAAAGGAAAATAGGTAAGAACTCTAACACCAATTACAAACCTAAATATTTATGGCTTTGAAAATTATATTTATTCTCAAATAAATGGTACTCTGATCTTCACTAATCTAGCTATATTGTGAGAATAGACTCGTCTCACAACATTAATTATTTTTTTATTATTTATCTTTTTTTCCTTCCTTTCTTTTTTTTTTAATGCCTTATAATTCAGGAAATTTGCTAGATACATTCCTAGTTCTTGTTTGTTAAATATAAACTAAAAAGACATGGGTAGTAGTGGAGGATTACAAACAATCTTAGATAAATATTCCTATTGGCTGTTATCTTTCTAGAAACTATACTACTCGTCTCACCTGAAATCTCTTCCCTGTAGTCTTCTCAGTTAGTTACTACAGTACGAACAAACTTCATAAAAGGACTAAAGAGAACAGAACAAACTAAAAAGAAAGAAAACAGAAGCTTTCTCTGTAGATATTAAACATTCTCTTCTTAGACAGTTAATAGAATTATGTGGAAAAAATAACAAAAAAGGAAGAAATAAGATGACATAGTTTTCCCCTTGCTACAGTCACTTTTATCACTAGTGCTAAAGAATAAAGTGACAATAGAATTTCTAAGGGATCAAAGTCAGTCTTTTTTTTTTTTTTTAATAAAGGAGTTAATGTTTTGGGGTTGTTGGAAATACATACGTGCACTTTAATAATAGCAAATCATCTTCAAAAATGGAGAACAAAATTAAAAGTATGAGATTCCACTCAAATTAGCCACATTTAACCCACCTCAAAATTAAAATTTATTACAACAACTGAACACAACTGGGAAAAATCTCAAGTAAGAGCATTTTTTTAATGTGATATATTAAACTTATTAATTCCTTTTCATTTTAAAAATCAAATAAATAATCAAATCCAAAAAACTGGATCTTCCTTAAACTTGAAAAATAATCTGTGTATAAAAGTGGGACTAACATGCATCATAAAAAAGTAACTGTAGAATGGGAATAACTTTTCTATATTAAAAATCTATTGTTAGGGGCACCTGGGTGGCTCAGTGGATTAAAGCTTCTGCCTTCAGCTCAGGTCATGATCTCAGGGTTCTGGGATCAAGCTCCACATTGGGCTCTCTGCTCAGCAGGGAGCCTGCTTCCTCCTCTTTCTGCCTGCCTCTCTGCCTACTTGTGATCTCTCTCTCTCTCTCTCTGCCAAATCAAAAAAAATCTTTTCTTAATTTTATTTATTTATTTTTTTCAGTGTTACAAGATTTATTGTTTTGCACTACAAATCAATAAAATCAATAAAATCTTAAAAAAAAGCTATTGTTAATCTAAGAAGAATAATAGGTAATAAACTCAAATTAAGTAATGAGATGTAAATTGCTGTTTGAAAATTCCTTGCTTAGAGAACACTTTTTCAAAGTTTATATAAGTAATCTCTACATTTAAGATGGGGCTCAAATCCCAACCCTGAGATCAAGAGTTGCATACTCTACCAACAGCCAGCCAGGTACCCCGAAATTATTTAAATAAACAATTTTCTTTAAAGGCATCTATTATAAAGACAATTAGAAGAATTATCTATGTTAATCATATCACAATATTGCTTTTTTTGTTGACAATAAGGAATAAGACCTCCCACTCTCTGAATGGGCTTAGCAAATATGGAATTATTACTCATTATACATCAGCTTTAAAAATCAATATTCTCTTCAGTTTCTTCAAATATTCCTTAATGGATAAAAATAGATGGAAGTATAAAAACAATCTCAATATATTCAGGAGAGTGACTCCATAATAAATATCACTGAATATTTTTTAAATTATGAAATTAAGTACCCTAAGAATGCCTTTGACACTTCCTGTCTGTTCTTCCTACTTCCCTTTTACTTGTTGATTTTTTAATTAAAACTCAGACCAAGGGAGAGGCTCTAGCTGAATAGTTGAACACTACAGACTTTGAGATTAGTATCTTTTAATATAACAGTTGTTATTAAGCTTGCTTTGTTCAAAGACATTTGGGCTGCATGTTAAGCCAAAGGTCAGGGAGATTTGACAAGTGCAGCAAAACACTTACATTATTAGTATAGAAACCACATAGTCATAATATAGTGTGCTATTAAATATTTAACAGGCTTACCCAAAATTAAAGTCCTAATTTGTAGTTTTTGTCAATTTTTGTAGCATATAACTCCTATGTGGCTGATTTCAAGCTACCAAAATGACATATATGAATCTAAAATTGGAAAATATATACAGTAGCCCTTATATAGTATTTCCACATGTAGCTCCAATAGATGTAAATAGTTAATAGTAGAATACAGCAAAATGAATAGGAAATAATGGGTTTTGAGTAATTGATTACCCTTCTAAAAATATAATGCATATCATTATAAGTGTATATAATTTAGTTTTTATGCCTGTCCTTAACTGACAGCTCATAAAATTCTTGAAATTCTAACAGTGATCAAATATAAAAGCTCTACTCCTGCACATCACTGTTTAGATTCTAGACCCAAAACCACCCCAGTAATATAACTGGTATGGAATGCAGATATCTCTTCCAGTTTTTACATTAACAGCTGATAAGAACACATGACTCAATGCCCCGGATAGTCTATGGTATAGTTTCTCTTAAATCCCCTTCTCTCTTCCTGATTCCATTCTGGCCTCTAGTGGTGGCTGCTAGCATTATTATTATTATCAACAATGAAGTATTAGAAAAGCAAATTATTAGAGATCATCTTTGTAAGGGAATCATAATATTACTCATTCTAAACAGTTATATTTTTCTGTTCTCACATTATTATCATCTCCTATTAATTAATACAAATCAATTTAACAATAGTGGGCTACAGTAAAAAGTCACTAACTTTGGAGTCAGAAATCCCAGGCTGTTGTCTTGAATTCACACTTAGTTGAGGCGAGTCATTTAAAATTTCTGACCTCTCACTTTACATGTTTGAAATAATATTAATATGTATACTGTTTGTAGAAATCCCCAAAGAAAATAGTTGTAATTATAAAAATAAATCCACGGCATACTTAAATCCTAAAGAATGGCTGATTACTGGGCATAAAGAGGAAATAATCCGTTACGCATTTTCCTAACTAACTTATCATCTGACTGCTGCCCTCCTACAGTGGGCAAAATCAGTCAAACACTCAGATTAGATTTCACTAGACTGATTGTTATTGGGACAAAAATGACAACACTACTTTTATGGTATCATATAAATAAAGGCTCAATATCATTAAAATGAAATCCATTTAGGGCACCTGGGTGGCTCAGTCAGCTGAGAATCGGAATCTTGATTTTTTGGTTCAGGTCATGATCTCAGGGTCTTGGGAATGAGCCTGGCGCTGGGTGTGTCCGCTGCTTAGGATATTCTCTCTCCCTATTCCTGTGCCCCTTCCCCCTCCTCTCTCTCACTCTCTCTCTAAAAAAAAGGAAGTCCACTTAATAGGTCTCTCAATAGCTTTGTAACAACATATAAACAGCTTAACAGCTGATGCCCATTTCTCTTTAACCAACTTTGCCTGGATTTGGTGTCAATTTATCATTTTTCAATTCCTTCACAGAATCTTAGAATTTTAGAGCTGAAGCGTACCTTATAAACTGGAGCTCCACATTCTTCATTTGACATATGAGAAAAGCTAAGCTGTAAGAGGATACCTGACCCCTCTCCAGTGTCATGCAGTTAATTATTAACAGAGCAGGGACTAACCAGTCTGTAGATTCTACTGTCTATTAGCACTGAAAGACACTGATCTTAGAGTAAACCATTACCTCTTGAAGAACTCTCTTCATTTTCAATAATAACGTCTTGACAGCCGTGCAGTCCTGTAACATCAGTCTGAAGGGTAGAGAATCGAGGCCTCCATTTTCTTCCACACCTTGCAGGGGCCAGTCTGCAGATGGACTGCTGGGCATTCGGCTAATATGGGAACACCTGACTTCCTGATCAATGTCTTTTGTTAATTTCAGGGAAAGATTCCTAACAAAAAAAAGAAAAATTACAATGTAGCATATCTAGAGCAGAATTTTCCAAGCTGTTGATCAATGTTAGGAGTGAGCTAGAAAAAATTCCCTGTGACTGGCATCATTTCCTCTTTGAAAATTCTGAGACCCTTTTGTCAAAATTATGAAATAGGTCAATTGTATTTTTAGTAGTAAGAGTCAATGATAATCACTACTTTAGAATGTAATTTTCTTCCCTTTGGAGAATTTCATTTATACATGACAACAGTATGCTTATACTTTCGTAAGTTAACTCTTTTTAAAAGTGAAGAGAAATCACCAAAAGAGAAATTTCATATCTTTTCTGAAAATGTTTAAAAGTTGGAAACAAAAGATTAAGAAACTAAAAATTAAGATAAAATAATTTTGTTAATTATTATGTTAAATTACTAAAGCAATCAATGGCCATTTTTGGAGTTAAGAAAGACTTGTATGCATAAGATTTTATGTGAAAATAGTAAAATAAATGGAAGATGCATAACTTCATATGTAATTAGTATGTTTATCAAACAATCATTAAATTTTTAGCATAGTAATGTGTGGAAAACATATCCATATATTTACCCTGTTCTATTTGATAATCAACAATTATTTGAAAATAACTGCATTTTGAAAATCCCCCAACATGGCTTATATTGACAATATACGTAAAAGAAAAGATACTAAGATCAACAATTTT